>JZKD02S0790582.1:140502-154408 GCA_000966675.3 Picea glauca | reverse complement strand
GATAGGGAGATTAAGCCAAAAATGAATATTATATTAATATTTCTTAAGTATGAAGTATGGATAAATATTTTATCTTAAGTTCCGAGGATGGGGACAAGTGGGCCAAAGTAGCTCCTAGCATGACAAGTGTCAAGTTGGGGACATGCATACAATTGTTGGGACTTAGTTCATTTTCCTAATCATTCCTTCCATCATTTAGTCAATCACTCCATCATTCACACACTCATTGAGCTATCCTTTGTACCTTGATGTCACTATACCCGAAACTGTATCCATAACCATACATGTTTGTGTAGCTGGTTAGATTGGGAGATGGACTGAAGAAGCGAGTTGTCAGGCCCATGGAATATTGAAGAGGTGGGTTTTCAGGCCCGTGAGAAATCTCTCTGGGTGAGAGAATTGTTGGGAATTAATTCCTGAAGGTGCTAAAATGTAGCTACAGGGCTTTGAGACTTCCTTCTTGGCCTTTTTCTGAAGCCCATAAAGGAAGTGGGGAAGCCAAAGGATTGTTAAGGAGAAAAGGGTAACACTTCCTGGCATGGGATAGACATGTGGGGAATGAGGGACTATAGGCTGTTAGTTTGAGTAGGAACTTGTGACAAAGTATTTCCGGTTTTCTATGAGACAGTCAGCCTGGATAGGAATCCCTTTACCTGGGTGGACTTTAGTCCTAGCTTGAGGGTGACTCACTACTGAGAATGATGAGCAGTGTGACCTAAAGATGGGAGGTTTGTGGAAGGTATGAATGCAGTTGGTGATATTCTTACCAAGATAAGTGTCAATTGTGTGATAAATTTACATGATGAATTATTTTTTACATGTTTAATTTCATGGGTTTATCCTATGTATGGTTATGACTGTCTTTATATTTATAGGTATTGCCTATATATTCTTCATGTATATGTTCATTTTTATTTCAGTATGAATCCCTGCATTTACAGAACGTATTTGTCTGTTTACATTATATATATAAATTTCCGCAAGAGTTTTGTGTGTATATTTTTTTAATTGCATGCAGTTCAAAAACATTATTTGGCATAGCCCAGTTGGATGTTGGGTATGTTACAGTATGTTGAGCAGAGAACAAAAATGTTTTCTGGATTATCATGGCCCAACATGGGTGGTCGGGGATGTTACAAATACTCTTTTATAGGAACATAATTTATGTACCTAGTTCTTACAAATTAAGGAGTATGATCTTGAAAGAGATGCATAATGTGCCTTATGTTGGGCACCCTGGATATAAAAAAAACATGGCAATAGTCAAGAGCCATTACTACTGTCCAGACATGAAGAAACAAATTAGAGAGTACATTGCCATATGTATGGAGTGTCAATGGGTCTGGGTCAAAGCTGAGCATAGACACCCAACTGGGTTGCTACAACCATTACCCATTCTTGAGTGGAAGTGGGAAGTGGTGACAATGGATTTCATCACAGGATTACCCAAAAAAAACAAGCAACATGATTCCATCAAGGTGGTGGTGGATAAGATTACAAAGGCTGCCCATTTTATTACCTTGAAGACTACTCACAAGGAAACTAATATTGCTGATATTTATATGAGGGAAATAGCATGATTGCATGATATTCCCAAGAAAATTGTGTCTGACAGAGACCCAAAATTTACCTCAAATTTTTGGAGAGGATTATTCAAGGGGTTTAGAGTGAACCTAAACTTCAACACAACTTATCATCCTGAGTTTCATGGAAAAACATAAAGAGTAAATCAAGTGATAGAAGATATGTTAAAAATGTATGTGATGGAAAAACCATCTAGATGGGAAAACTACCTACACTTGGTAGAGTTTGTTTACAACAATGGGCACCAAGAATCACTGAATATGAGCCCATTTGAGGCACTTTATGGAAGAAAGTGTCACACACCAATAATCTGGGCCAACCCAGTTGATAGAGAAATAATTGGGCCAAATTTGTTGTTTCAGGATTAATCCGTAAGTGCAGACACAAACCGATCTCCCTAGATCCACCTGGATCTAGAACAAAACAGGACAGAATAATACACTTTCCCTAGATCTAGACTATTGAATGAACTAAGAGACTAGGATCATGCACATACCTTATGAACGCTTCCTTGGGTCTCTGTTGTTCCAAGCTTCGCTCCAACGCTCTTGTGTCGTTCAGATCACAACAGTACAAACCAATCAAAGTGAAGGTAAATCAATATATTCAATAGCTAATCTATACATATGATCAAGGAGTTATGTAATAAAGTGACGTCATCTTTATGGGAAAGGGACATATTATTGTATTGAATTAATTGAAAGTGAAACTTACAACCTGAGCCTTGATGTTGTAGATCTCCTTTCGATGGATCCTAGCTCTGACACATAAACTTGCTCATGCATGAAGAAAATCAACCACTTTTGATGACCTCGCTGGTGTCTCTAGCTGCTGTAGCATCAGTCCTTCATACAATCTTACACTAATTCTCCAATCAATCTCTTTCTAGTTTTCTTCTAACCTTTCCCATGAGAAATATCCTCAATATATAGGAGAAGATAGATTAGTTCATTAGATAGAAATGATCCCAAGATATCTGGAATGCCATCCCCTAAATAACCATTCGAAAGCCAACTCATCCTTCTAGAAGATTCCCTTCTAGAAGGTTCAAGAATTTATATTTTTTCCTTCCTTTGGAAGATGTTCGCACCCTGAGAGTTAGGTACAGTATGAACCCCTCGCACTCCATCTTAATGCAGCCTGTGAGAATTAGGCGTTCTCGCAGGCAAAGATATGGGTAGCCTGCGAACATCCCTAAAAGGTATGATTTCTGGAAGCAGACAAATGTAACTTTTCTCAGGAAATTATTCTTAGTGAAGAGCTTGATTTTCCATCATCATAACATCATCATGATAACCAAAATTGTGGATAATAGAATTCCCCCCAAAGTCTGAGAGTGGAACCAGTGACAGTCGATAGGCTTTTTAAGCTACATGTGTGTGTCAAGAACCAAGAGCACATCTAATCGGAAACCTGCAAACATCCAAGCATTGACATAATATCATTAATACCAATTGTTGAGGTAGGCATTCCCATACTCATATCATATATGGATGACATCATAAACAAATGTCATGGCCACCAATCATACACTGTGGATCCATGCCGTCATAGTATTGCACAACCACCTGAATACATTGTGGATCTGTGCGACAAATTTTCAATCAAGACGACATAGCCACGAAACATACACAGTGGATCTATGTGTCGCAAATTATACATACTCCATCACAACCTGGATCACAAAGATAATATCCAGGGTCTTCAATCTCATCACCCAAAGCACGAATCTAACCATGTGATTACATGTGTCGAAGTCGAACATGGTAGAAACCACTTGATTACTGGTCATTGATGTAACCGTTAACAAGTGCAAGGGAAATCACCATTGATGTCAATGACTCCCAAGGTACTACAGTACAATCCATCGACTGTGAATAAATGAGTTGATGTCGAACACCTGATGGAATCTCTCGATCAGGGGTCAATGATGTAAACCCACTGTCGAAAGTGAGGAAACTTTCCATTGAGGCATGCAAGCTCCAAGGTACTGAATAATTTCTAAGCCTTGATTCTGAATAATGTGCTGAAGTGGACAGAACAAGACTCGTCACAGGAGGGCCTTGATGTATCCCCCATCAATGACACGAAATGAGTAACTAAGTTTGAAAGTGAAACAGAGTATGTGGCAATTATACTTGGACACAGGGAAGGCCGACACAGAGTGAATGGATAACTGCAGATGGCCGACTCAATAGAGGTTTCAGACGGAATGCTCTTGAACATATGAATGACATGACCAACAATTTGGCAACATTGACTCAAAGACAACACATGGAAAGACCTTGTTATCAAATTGAATGAGAGACAAATGGATTTCCCAAATCGGCTTTGAATGATGAATATGGGGTGTCATGTTCAAGAGCGGCACTTACTACCAATCAATTCAAAGATGAAACATATCCCTTTCCCAAATTTTCCCCCACCATTTCTGGAAAGTACCTCTTTATTTTTACGCAAGCTTGAAGAGGATCACGTATGCTTGTCAATATAAGATCATCCTTCAGATGATTCCCTCGGAGTATTTTTAACGAACCCTAGGAAGGAGTGGTTCGGTCCCATTATGGGTCTGTCAGTGTTTGTTTAACGAGTCCAGAGATAGTAAAATCGAAGGTTTTTCAAGATTATAGAGTTTGGAAAAACACTTAAAAGAGAACTCTCTAAGTTCCTTTTTCGTACAGTAGTCCAATGAGACCGAAAAAGGGTTAAACTATCGCTCGAAGGATGCATACTTCAAATACTTTAGCGAGCGTGAAAATAGCAAGGTCGCTCGACGATCTTTTCATGTTTAGATAGTTTGAAAAGAGATTAAAGATAACTCCAGGGGGGTTCCTTTTTCGTATAACCACAGCGAGCCTGAAAAAGAGATAAAACGACGCTCGGTCACGTTTTTATGTTTTTCACAAGCGCAAGAACGAACAAAAAGCACTCGAGGTTTTATGTCAAAACCATAACAAACAATCAAAATCACACCACACCAGGTAAAAATTCTGTCCATAATCATCCATGTTTTGCACCTGCCAATCATTTCACTCATTTTCACATTAGTGATTAGGGTTAAATAATGAATAAACATAAAAAACCCACATTTGATATAGTAAAAAGTAATTAAAATGAGTGAATAACCAAATTTACCATATTATTTCACACTTTTACCATTCAGTTCAAAAACCCTCATTTTACCCTCTACCTTTGGTGTCGATTTCTGGGAGCTACGGGTGATCATTTGACCAGCCATCAACAACATTTTGGTAAGTTCTCCATTCCTGATCTTTTCATGGTTCAAAATTATGATTTCATTGGTAAAAAGTTCAGTTTTAACTTAGTTTTCTGAACCCTTTTTGCGTGGAGGCATTCTCGCAGGTGGCCCATACGAGACCTGCGAGAATGACTCATTCTTGCAGGTGGACCTTAAGCCTCCTGGGAGAAGTTCACACTGTGTAAAGTAGGTCACCTGCGAACAGTGCAGAATTCAAAAATTTATGCAACGTTTAACCAATAGCAAAAAATTATCTCATGAATAAGATCATTAACCATGTTTGTATGTTTCTTATGCAGGTAAATAGCCACAACCATGGTGCTAGAGTGGTGGGAATGAGAGCATGAGGAGGATAATGCCAATTCCGAAAACCATCCTCCCACCATAGCTGCACTAAGAGATTGTGGTCTCTTAAAATACTTTTGCATCCCGGGCATGAGAGCCCAAGTTCGATTACTGGAGTACCTAGTCTGAATGTGGGATTCGGACCAACAAGTTTTCATCGTGGGAGCTCATACATTGACTATTGACATCGAGGACATCTATTTCCTGACCATATTATCCAGGCGTGGGTACTATGTTAGTCTGACCGGCAGCAGAGCAGGGGGTTTAAAAATGAGTGAATATTGCAACCAGTGCTGCGTACCTGAGGATGAAAGAAAGAAAGGGAAAGTGGCAATTTGGGGAGTAACTGACTTGACTCTTCGCACTATTCTCTTTACCATTTCTCGGATGGCTGGAAGTGTCGCTCCACATATGGATTTGCAGATCTATTTCCAATACGCCATCGAGTGTACTGAGCCCTGGGTATTTAACTGGGCTGACGCAGTATTACGTAATATCAAGAAATAGTTGACTAAGTGCAGGCGTGGAGATATGAAACAGTTTGGATATGGTTCTTTGTTAGTGTCCTTCTTCCTAGAGAGAGTCCCCGTGCTTCGATTATAGGCTGAGTGTCACTTTCCAGGTCCTAGGGATCCGAGGATGTTACGGTGGTGTAGGCTCATGGCCTGACATGTGGCAGGACCTATCGTCAAATATGACGATATTTTCTTCGACTGGTTGCAGAACCAGATGTTGATGGTGGACGACTGCGCATATGTCGAGATGGATTTTTGAGGAGATCCAGATCTAGCACTTCCTGAAGATGCTTAGTGGGGAGATCTCGGTAAGAAGTACACAATTTTTTTATTTTTAAATGTTTTTGAAATTTTATCATATTTAAATGTTTTTGTTTTATAGATTTACCCAAAGACTAACACCAAATACTTGTTGATAACACAGACGTTGGACCATATCAACCTACTGGCAGTTCTCCTATCCAGTGATGAGGAGAGGCAGCAGTAGCAGTTCCATAGTACGTCGAGGATTATCTTACGGTGGAGAAAAATTTAGAGGGTCTGATGGCAAACGTTCCAGATATGACTCTGGAAGAGATTCCACAATGCGATCAACGTCACACTGTGGGGGTTTCTGCATCTATGGGTCGACTGCTCCACAGAGTTTCTAGGACATTAGTGTCTTATCATGAACGTCATCCATGACGTCATTATGTAGAAGCCAGGAGATTCAATTTTTGATATTTTGGTCTTTGGACAAACATTTTGTAAAACAGACTCTTTTGATCGTTATATATACACGGCTTCTACCGGTTTACTTTACATTGTGTACATTTTAATGTGTTTGATTTATAAATGATTTAAATTCCTATCCAATACATAATTAGCTAAAGAATCTGTTAATGTATTAAGACATCTAGGAATATGTTGATATTCAATGTGATCAAAATGTCGTTCCAAGAGGCGAAACCGAAAATATACCCTCAATAAAGTAGGGCTTTGAATAGAGTAGACATTACTTAGCTGTAGTACTATAAGTTGCGAGTCAAGTCGCACAACCAAATGATGAATCCCGAGAGAGATAGCATCAACCAATAACTCAATAACGATGCTATACTCTGTGATGTTGTTGGTTTCCCAGCCAAGACATACACCTCGTAAAGATATAATATCGTTTGTTGGGGCATAGATTGCCCATGCAGCGGAAGCTAGGTTCTGAGTACTATGGCTAGCACCATTAGAGAAGCCAATATAAGGTAGAAAATACTCCGACATCTGACAATCAAACACAACGTCACGTAAGGGCAGAGACCAGATAACGTCAAAAGAAAACTCAAGTAACACACACACGTAGTATGATACATAAAATACAAGTACTTGTGCACAAATAACTCATGCATAGTACTTCTTTAAGTACAACCCATTCCTGGGTTCACTCAAAAGTACACCATCATAATCCACCATCTCATATGCTTCTTTTTCCAAAACTTTGCTAACAATGTAAGGACCACGCCACATTGGTTCAAATTTCCTAGCTCCTAGGACATCCTTATCCTGTTCATACAGAAGAACAAGATCACCTTCAGAGAAAACACGAGGCTTGACATGCTTGTCATATTGTGCCTTAATGCATTTCTTTTGGGCTTCTATTACTAAAGTGGCATCACGTCAGGTCTCGTCTAATCGCATCAAATACAACAGATGTTTCTCTTCAGCAGAAGTATTGGGTAAGAGTTCTACTGCTAGCTTCAAAGAAGGTATTTCACATTCTATTGGCAGAATGGCTTCCATGCCATAAACTAATTGAAAGGGTGTAAATCCCGTAGAATATTTAACAGATGTCCAATATGCCCACAATGTTGAAAACAAAATCGTGTGCCAACTGGTTTTATGGATTCCTATCATCCGTCGAATCATAGTTATGAGAACCTTATTGATTTCTTCGACCTGGCCATTAGCCTGCGGATAATAGGGTGTTGAGCTATCATGACAAAGGCCCAATTTTTCCGTAAGTTTAGACATCATAAAATTTCTAAAATGACTACCGTGATCGGTAACGATAGCCTGAGGAACACCAAAATGAGTGATGACATGGTTGGAAAGAAATAACATTGCAGTCTTGCTAATATTATCGAATGTTGGCATCGCCTTGGCCCACTTAGTAAAATAATCAACAGCTACAATAATATAACCATGTCCCCCAGCCGAGTGAGGGTGACATGTCATGAAATCAATGCCCCATTTCACAAATGGACCTACTGAGACCACAGGATGAAGGGGAGCAGGATGCGACCAAATTTTCTGATTATGGGTCTGGCAGGAATGACACTTCTGAACAGCAGTAATGAAATCATTGAAAAAGGAAGGCCAAAAGTATCCTGCACGTAAGATCTTCTGAGCAGTAGCATACCCAAACATATGACCACCACATGCTCCTAAATGGCATTCATTCAAATCTTTCTCAGCTTCGTCAAAAGTCAAACAACGCCGAAAGACAGAGTCAATGCCGCGACGGTAAAGAGTATCTCCTAGGCTAATATAATGACGTGCTTGATAACGGACATGATGACGTTCGACGCTAGACAAAGAAGGCCAGAAAGTTTGAGTTTCTAGATATATAATGATATATCCATACCAAATATCGTCAATACTGATAAGAAAAAGTGATTTGTCAGGTAATGAATCAACTGCTACATTCTCCGTGGCAGAGTGGGGAAAATTACAAATTAACTCAGCCAAAACTAAGGACTTCTTCGATGTGGCGCGATCGAATTCCAAGTCGAACTCCTGGAGAATGACAATCCACTTGGAGTACTTACCCCCCAACAATTGACGTGTCAATATATGTTGCATGGGGTTACAATGTGAAATCACTGTAGTTTTCCTGGAGAGAATATAATGGTGAAAACGTTGAATCGCTTGAACAGCAGCCAAAGCCATTTTTTCAACATGTTGGTACTTGATTTCTGTCGAAGTGAGACTTTGAATCAAGTAATATATAACATGTTCATCATGTATGTCATCCTCTTGAACGATGACCATGCCGATAGTATACTCGGAAGCAGCTAGATAAAGAAAGTAATCCCGACTATAATCAGGAGGGAAAAGAAGAGGAGCTTTCGTGAGGGACAACTTTAAATCTTCAAAAGAGTTATTGGCAACCTTATCCCAGACAAACTCTGAACCTTTCTTTAGAAGACGTGTAAAACCCCGAGTAATCTCAGCATAATTAGGGATGAAACGATGAAGAAAGTTCACTTTCCCCTGCAAACTTTGTAACTGGCGCATTGAAGAAGGAGGAGGAAGATTAAGAATCGCCTCAACCTTAATAGGATCTACCCGGATCCCTTGACGTGAAACAATGAAACCGAGAAGACGACCGGACTCTACACAAAAGACGCATTTATGAGGGTTTAGATGAATGTGATAGAACCGACAAAGAACGAAAATTTCTCGGAGATGATTAGGGTGATCGACTCGGTGCAAAGAATGAGCTGGAAAATCATCCAAATAAGGTTGAACGATATGCTTTATATTGTGAAACGCATAAGACATAGCACATTGAAACGTAGCACCTGTGTTCTTAAGAACGAAGGGAAGTTTCCTATAGGTGAAATTACCCCAAGGACAAATAAAAGCAGTTTTATGTTGGTCCTCAAGAGCGATGTTAATTTGATTATATCCGGAGAATCCATCCATGAGAGAAAAGATTTCACTACCGACACAGTCATCAACAATCTGGTTGACGAAAGGGGTTGGAAAGTTGTCCTTTGGACAGGCTTTGTTGATATCTCGATAATCAACACAAACACGTATACTACCACCTTTCTTATCAATCGGTACAGGGTTGGAAACCCATTCTGTCAAAGCCATGGGATAAACAAAAATGACCTTGAGAAGTTTTTCAACTTTGAGTTTGATAGTTGCCGCTTTGCGTGGATGGACAGGACGGAGGCACTGCCGGACTGGTTTAGTTCCGGGGTATGTTTTTATCTCATGCACAACAATAGAAGGGTCGATACCTGGCATCTCTTCGTAACTCCAGGCAAAGATATCACGAAATTCTTTGAACAAAGCAGTATAGGTGACAATTTCCTCTGGAGAACACGAAGCTCCAATGTGAACATTTTCAACTATCCCAGGTTTAATTGAAATATCAATGGGTATCGTGGGAGAAATATTACTGAGGTTCCCTTCCGCAAAAACATCACGTGTAGATCCAGGAACAGTCGATATGACAACAACGGTCGACAGAAGCGAAATCCGTTGGTAGTTCTCCAGAGTGTGTTGTTCCAGAAACAGTATGGAACGATGATGCCCATAGTCCCAAGGTGTGTCGGCCATGATGGAAATGATCATCTCTTCAGTGGGAAAGACGACGCGGAAAGGATCGGGAGAAAACTCCTCCAGAGAGGGTGTAGAATGTGTTGCTGATTGGATGGCTTGATAAGTAGACTCAACCGGACTTAACGACATGACATCGTTGAAACAAGAATGGTCTCCTGGATCAGGGACTATCCAAGGGTCAAAAGACACCGGAAGCTCATGAGGAACAATGGAGATCATATTAATAGAAGCAACTGACGGGCGTAGAATATCAGGTGGTGGTGGTATGGGAAAAGTACCCATTAACGAAGAATCTTTTAAAAGACCGACTCCAACATTCTTGTAACCCGGTGGGGTTTTAGCTATAAATGGCACGTTTCCAGTGCGAGTATCGGAATTAAAGAAGGCAAGTTGATCAACCATAACGATCTTTCCTTGATGAGGAAAACGGACTACATGGAAAAGTGTTGACACAACAACATGCATAGAATCTACCCAGCTATGGCCAAGAAGAATATTATAATCTAGGGGAGCGTTGAAAACTTCCACTTCAACTTGGATTGTTTTACCTTCGAGAGTAACAGGCAATGAGGGAAGAACACCATAAGGCTTAAAACTTGAGCCATTGAAGTCTTTCAAAGTATTTTTTGATTCAGTTAACGGAGGAGAGCCAATGGCTTTCCAACAAGTAAAAGACATTACACACGTAGAGGCACCCTCATCAATAACAGTTCGACAGATGTTCTTGTCTGAGACAACAACTTGTATCTGAAACACAAGTTGTGGGGGTAACCTTGGAATATGGTCTTCCAAGTCAAAGACTATCAAATACGTATCTATAGGATCAATTCCACCTATAGCTTTAAACAGAGCCCTTCGTTGTGCAGGACAAGACTGAAGGACTTCAAGGGCAGACATCGTTGAAGGTGCTTGGGCCAGATCTTCGACAATGTTGTAGTTCTGGGCTGCACGAGCATGAGGATTGAATGCTGACTTCTTAACGACACCTTTTGGGGGTCGTAGGACTATATCAAGGCTCGGTCGTTCGAGATGAAGAGGACCATTCGTAGGTGGATTTGGCAGAGAGGGATGTACCAAATCAGGAGGTAAATCGTCAACCTTCTCCTTAGATGGAGAATAATCTTTGGCTCTAGTTGCAATGGAAACGTCATTGTTCTTAGAATCACTGGTGCACATCAAAACATATGATGTCGTAGAAGTATATGGCTGGTCATGGATGACCAAGGAGGCCCGTTGTTGAGATGGGAAGGGCTAGGACAAGACTTTCGGTGTAGAGCGTTTTGGCATTCCTTGAAGGAACTTATTAACCTCGGCACGTCGAGAGCAATCCTTCGTGTAGTGATCGTCACCACAGATAAGGAAAGGGTAGCGTGGTTTGAGCTTATCCTGATCTTCAACAGGAGGGGTTTTAGTTTGCTCATTCTGATTATTATTTTTACTCTCCTTATTCTTGCCTCTCCCTTTCTTGGATTTATTTTTACCGGTCGGCATAGATTGAACAATGTTCACTTCAGAGGTTTTACCAGTGGGAGAAGCAGGAGACAGAGCATTTTGAACATTAGAAGATGTGAATTTAGGGGTTGTGGCTGAAACAAAATGTGAGTGGGTATGAGTAGTACCAATCACACCATCAGCTGCATGTGAGGCAGCTGGAGCAGTTGAAGTGCTGGAAGTACCAAGACAAGGTAGTTCAGGCAGTAAATCGTAGAGTGTCCCCGTTTGTGAATAAATAAGATCAAGATACTAAGAGCGACTTATAGCTTGCTCCTCTGTAACAACACCACCCATAGCAATGTCTTTACCAATTTCGTTCACGAAAGATTTCGTAAACCATTCTGCCAGTAACTGATCAGGGAGTTCAAGTTTGATGAGACGTCGTCTCCGTCTCCACTCATGTATATGATCCGAGATGTGAGTATCTTTAGTTTGTTTAAAAGAAGTCAAAATATTTGTTTCATTATCGTAACGGATCGGTAACTGGTAATGTGTGAGAAAATCCATAGATAGGGTGTTGAAATCAGAAAAGAAACCTCGTGGCAATTCAATATACCACTTCGTAGCCGAACTGGTAAGGGTCCATTGAAAAAGACGTAGGCGAATGGAGTCATCCATCAATGAGTTGGATGAACACCATAAATGAAAAGTCATGACATGATTATTTGGGTCCTCTCCCAGCTTTCCATCGAATTTTGGGATATCCGATGGAAGTTTAGCACGAATAGCAGGCCATTGAGGAGAGTGACGAATAGGATCATTCAGAATCCTAGAAAAATCTGGCAAATCCAAAGTAGCAAGGAAAGGAAACTGTTGGTTTACTTACAGGTACTGATGGATTTGGGGTGGAAGCCTGGTGGGAAAACTAGTAGGACCGTAAGCAGACTGTCCATAGAGGGAAGGTCCTGGCTGATTTGGTGGTGGACGGATAGGATAGTAACCCCAAGGATTGTAACCTTGAGTTTGAGTAGAGACCTGGGGTTGAGTATTCTGACCCAAACCCCAAATAGGATTGGTTACACCCAGATAAGGTTGGCCCACTGCAGGGACAGTTTTTTGCCCCCCAACATTTTGAGGAAAGTTCTGTAGAAGTTGATTCCAATACTGGGCCAACTCAGGGGGTATATTTTGTCCAAAAGGTGAGGTTGGTCCCCCTACTGTGGGTATAGTTCCAGCCGAAAGTTGTGTGCCAATCGTAGGTTGCGTAGTAACTCTGTTGTGTCCGGGAAAAGGGAAAGGAACCGTACCACCCTGTCCACCAGCAGGAATCTGCGGGTTTGTTGCAACAGTCGGGATAGTACAACTAGGATTAGGATTACCAAAAGGAAACTGAAGGAGTGTCGGAATAAAACCAGGAATAGGATGCCCAGGGAAAGGAGTACCACCTGGAGAACCGGCTGGAGTTTTCGGAGGCGTTGGATTGGAAGCATTCAACAATGCATTCAGCGCATGGTAACCGGGTGGTAATGTTGGGATGACATCATGTATTCGTTGGGTATTGATAGGAGAAAGATTAGTTGCAGTAATCTCAGTTTGGAAACTCGTAGTATTTGCGAGATGAGCCATCTCGAGAGGGAGAACAAAGAAGTAAGTGGTAGTCTCGAGTGTAGTTTCTATCTCAGAAGATACAGGAGGGTTGATTTCGTAGACAGGGGGTGACTCAGTACCAAAAAGGACTCGGCAGAAATCACCGGACCAAAAAGGGTCTTGGCCTACTACACCGTGAGAAGGCCCAATAGTTGATTCAGAAGATGTAACAATGGTTTCTTCAGAAGGAGTCGATCGCACAAAAGGTCGGTCACCACGGTGAATGCGATAGTCCTCTCTAGTGTTTGTAATTCGAAAATCTTCTAGAGATTCAGTTCGTTCTACCTGTGGAGGCAGTGTGGTGACAACTGGAACGTCACTGGTTTCCCCGTGCGGTGTATTAACCATAGGGACTTCAGTCTGATGGGGTGAACCCTCAGGCATACCATTAGGTTGAGAATTGTCTAGATGCTCTGGAGATAATCCTTGCATTCTATGAGAACGTCGTGGGGGAGCAATTGTAAACAAGTGACAAGCTCTGTGAGAAAATTCCTATGGTCAAATTTGAGAAACAAACAACACGCACTAGTAAACAAAATCTAAGAAGCAATCACCAAGCAAACAATACCTTCTAATTTCGAAGCCACTAGTTGGTGATGAAATCCAACGTCGCAACAATGAGACAAGAACGGGTGGGCTAAGGTGGAAAAGTTACGTTGACGACCTTCTTAATAGACTTATGCCCTGGTGCAAGCTCCCACACATAATCATGGGTATACCCTCCAAGGAGCCCGAGTGAGTTTGATCAACGTCAATTCTAGGTACCGTGAAGACTTTCCCCTCCACAGTCACCTTG
>JZKD02S0790582.1:100687-140452 GCA_000966675.3 Picea glauca | reverse complement strand
TTGGAGAGTGTATCTCTCTTCCTACTCCAAAGCACTAGCCTAGCTAAATGTTGGTGTAAAAGAGCCCTAGAAAAGAGTTACTAGATAAATTTTAATATTACGCAATGTTTTTTAAAAGTTGTTGTTTACTTAAAGGTAACGGAAGTGAAACTCATGGTGTATGACTCTGACCCAGATAATGCAAGGATGATAATGAAATATGATTCTTTTCATTCCATGAATCCTAGTTATGGGAAAGAGAGAAAATTTTCCAAATCAACTCAATACTACAATGCAATGCACAATTTCCTTTCAGATGTCAATGCAAACAATCATTTATCAATGAACAATCTCTATATGTATTTTTCAATTACTTCAATAAACTCTAAAATTTGATTTTTCAATGTTTTCGAAAAGACAAAAACAAAATCTTGAAAGAAAACTTGTTGTTCACTTTCCAAGAAGAACTCTGATTAATGAGAAAAGAAAATCAAATCATAACAACCCAATCAACTCTTTCAATGAAAGTAAAAACAAAAAGCAAACCAATGAGGCTTCTCAATGCAAACGAAAATGTTCTTTCAAACCACCAAGCAAGTGAGAAACACCAAGAACTTAACTCTCTACCAATCACTGGTTCTCAGCCAATCAGACACACTCGACTCCAGAAGTCAGAGAGAATGAAAATGCCAATCAGAGCCAAGAAACTAAAGTCAAGCTACAAAGGGGAAGAAGAACCTTGAAACCCTAAATCTGTTCGAGCATGCAAACTAAAGCAAGAGGTATGTAAATCAATGATCCAATAAGCCAAAAAGATGTAATTCAACTGATCTGAGAAATTGAAAAAATCAAAACTCAATTTCAAAATTTTCAAAAATCTTTCCCGCAGGCAAGTAGTGTTACACAGTGCGAGAAGATAGGATTCTCGCAGGCCACCTTATAGCAAGGTGCGAGGTGTTCGCACTGGACCCTATATGCAGGGTGCGAACCTGACTAGTTCTCATAGGTTGTCAATAAACACAGTGATATAACTCCTGAAGATAATACAAATTTTGAAAATGCAAGCAAAATTCAAACTGGCTTATAGACCTAGAAGGTCTCTCAGGATATCCCGAGGACTCAGATACTGACACAATAGGAGAAAAATGCAAATAGAGAAAATGGCCACAGAAAAACTCAAAAACCATAAATAAAAAGGGAATAGGTCCCCAACGGAGTCGCCAATTTTGTTTCAGGATTAATCCATAAGTGCGGACACAATCTGATCTCCCTAGATCCACCTGGATCTAGAACAAAACAGGACAGAATAATACACTTTCCCTAGATCTAGACTATTGAATGAACTAAGAGACTAGGATCATGCACATACCTTATGAACACTTCCTTGGGTCTCTGTTGTTCCAATCTTCACTCCAACACTCTTGTGCCATTCAGATCACAAAAGTACAAACCAATCGAAGTGAAGGTAAATCAATATATTCAATATCTAATCTATACATATGATCAAGGAGTTATGTAATAAAGTAACGTCATCTTTATGGGAAAGGGACATATTACTGTATTCAATTAATTGAAAGTGAAACTTACAACCTGAGCCTTGATGTTGTAGATCTCCTTTCGATGGCTCCTAGCTCTGACACACACACTTTCTCATGCATGAAGAAAACCAACCACTTTTGATGACCTCGTTGGTGTCTCTAGCTGCTGTAGCATCAGTCCTTCATACAATCTTACACTAATTCTCCAATCAATCTCTTGCTAGTTTGCTTCTAACCTTTCCCATGAGAAATCTCCTCAATATATAGGAGAAGATAGATTAGTTACTTGGATAGAAATGATCCCAAGATATCTGGAATGCCAGCCCCTGAATAACCATTCGAAAGCCAACTCATCCTTCTAGAAGAATCCCTTCTAGAAGGTTCGAGAATTTATCTTTTTTCCTTCCTTTGTAAGATGTTTTCACCCTGAGAGTTAGGTACAGTGCGAACCCCTCGCACTCCATCTTAATGCAGCCTGCGAGAATCAGGCATTCTCGCAGGCAAAGATATAGGTAGCCTGCGAACATCTCTAAAAAGTATGATTTCTGGAAGCAGACAAATGTAACTTTTCTTAGGAAAGTATTCTTAGTGAAGAGCTTGATTTTCCATCATCATAACATCATCATGATAACCAAAATTATGGATAACAGTTGCTTAGGGAAATGGAAGAAAATTTTTTAAATATTAAGAAGAATTTGAAGGTTGCCCAAGACAGGAAAAAAATATATTCTGACAAAGCCAGAGCCCATGGGGAGTTTAAACTGGTGATCATGTTTTCTTGAAGGTGAAATCCAAAAGAATTTCCTTAAAGCTGGGAAATTGTTCCAAGTTGGAAGCCATATATTGTGGACCATTTGAAATTATAGAAAGTATTGGATCAGTAGCTTAGATGCTTGCATTGCCTGCATGCTTGACTATTCATAATGTAATTAATGTCTCATTTCTCAAGAAATATATACCTGATGATAATCATGTGATTGATTGGAATGTGATTCAGATGGAGCAAGAAGGCACTTTACAAGTGCATCCGATGTACATAATGGACCAGAAAAGAAGGTAGATTCAGAATCGTCCATAATGATTGTAAAGTTCTAGTGGACCTAGTATGATCCTAAGGATGCAACATGGGAGCATGAAGATAATATGCGGGAAGAATACCCACATCTTTTTTAATATTTTGAAAAGCTTGTTGATGTTGTGTAAATGAGTTGCACTAAGGACAATGCAAAAATAAATGGAGGGGATTGTAGTATCCCGAGGCCAAGCCCCGATTGTAATTATGAATGTAACATGTTTTGTAGGTTGGTGAGCCAAGTATTCATACGATGGTAGGATTATGTTTTGATTAGGCCGAGAGCCTAGATGTTAAATGCCAGAGGCCTGTTTTGTACATGTAAATATTCATATTATTAATATAATAACATCGTTGCGGGTAGACCGACCATGAATAAAGAGTATGGGGGAATCAACTAAACTAGGTTGGGAAAGGGAGGAGGCCAAGAGATTGAGGAAAAAGGGATAAGCTTAAGAGCCTAATAAAATAATATATTATTATTCTAAAAGTTGTAAAGAGGATATTAATTTATCCTAAGTTCCTTTAGGGAGAGGAATGAGTTCCAAGTAGGGGGAACATGCTTTTGGAGAGCCAAGTGTCATCCAAAATGCATGTAGATTTATGGGGGCGAGTTCTCACCATTTTGACGGTTGTCACCAGTATCACCATTCTGAGGATTCTCACCATTTTTCTAACCATTCTGACTATCCTAGCCATCCATTACCCCGATTGACCAGCGCAACCAACAAGCACACAATAACCCTATATTGTCGTTGTGGAATTCCTGAAACACCCTGAACCTCTGCAGCAAGTTGAATTGATACCATCATTGCACCTATCCCCTAGGGTTGCCTACGTATTTTCTTGTTAGTATCGTTCCCCACGTCCAGTTTCTGTTTTTGTCATCACCATCCCCGTGCATTGAGGAGTAGGAGTGAAGAAGCAAATTATCAGGCCCGTGGATAGAATAATTAGGTTGTCAGGACTATGAGGAACTCTCTCCAGGTGAGAGAGTGTGCTGAGGAAGTGAGTTCTCATAGAGGGAGTCCAGTAGTAAATACAAAGCTCCAAGAATTCATGATCCAGACTATTGTTGAATCCCCCAAAAGGGAGGTGTAGCAGCCGATGGACTGTGTGACAATGAAGGTGTACACTCTTGGGGTGGGACATACATTTGGGTAATGAGATTCTGTGAGCTATGGGCATAAGTTTCTCCTTGTAGGAAATCCTTCCTATTATACTATGCAAATTCATGTTGTCCCTTCCTAGCCTAGGAATCCCTTACCCAATGGATTTTAGTCCCAGCTTGAGGGTGAGCCTACTTAGAGTGAGGATAAGTGTGGTTTACAACTGGGAGGTTCATGGAAGGTCTTCACACAATTGGTGTACTCCAATTAAGAGATAAGTTTCATTTCTATTTTTAATGGTTAAATGGTGTATTTTAGTGCATATATGTGATTCTTGTAATAATATCATGTTTTTGCTGCATGTATGTTTTCATGTTATCTCTATTTATTTTTGTTAAGTTTATATATGAATTTTTCCACAAAAGATCTTTGTCTGCCATTTTCCAACAGGTTTATGTCTGGGCATGGACAATTTTTTTAATTACCTATAACATAGCTTGAGACTGCCTGTGTCTGAGGTAGTGTCTTCCAGCCTGTTGGTAGCCTAGGATGTTACAGAATGGTATCAAACAAATTTTTGGAGTAGCATGGCCCGGCTTGGGTGGCCGAGGATGTTACACGGGGATCATAACCAAGAGGGTGAATGTGAAATTCATGAGGGTAGGAGGGTGCACCGCATGTGAATGCATAATATTCTCTCCACTCCACTTGTCTATACTAGTTAACTAATGAATGCATGGAAGATTAACTAGGACTAGGTGGTAGTTCACTCCCGACTCGGTCACTGTGTGTCCACATATCTTTACATCACTACTATAGTGCTTATATAAGCCATGTATAGTATATCATGTGTATTTTTCCATTCTCTCTTTTGGTTAATACAATTCTTTATTCTTTCTCTCCATTTCTTCTCTCAAATTTGCAAGTTTTGTCTTCATTGTTTCTATCTATATTCTTTATGGAGTTTTCAACTCAATTTCACATGGAATTACAACCCACAGGTGATAGGAAGAAGGAATGCAAACAACCATTTGTAAGTACAAAATATTGAAGCAATAAAAAAGAATGGAATTTATATAGTCAACACTTATTGCGCCATACAATTAATTCAATTGGAAGCTAAAGATCCTTATTCTTCTCAAAGGAAGAGGATTGTATCAAGTAATCATGGAAACATAAATTGAGCCCAAATACAGAATAAAAAAATCCAAATAATTCAATCACATGGATGAGTCCTTTAGTCTCATTTGCATATCCATCTTTCCCGAATTAATATTTCATGTCGAATCTTTCACTACTCCAAATGCGTTTTGGAATACTCTGGAAGATATCTTCAAAAAATAGGATGAGATGTGTGGCCACATGCTCGAGATTGAGTTAAACTCATTATATCCAATAAATTTTGAGAATATCTAGGAATTCTTCATGAAGTTCAAATCCTCACTGCTTCTACTAAAAGGATGTTGGATCAATAAATCAAAGAAAGAAAAATAGTTCATTCATTTTATTATATCAAATTTGGGTCTGAAATATGTTGTCTTTTTCTCCACATTTAATATAGTAAGTATTAAATTTGGTGCAACTTGTAAAATTCCCACATTGGATATCTTAATTGAGTCCTTGATGCATGAGCAAGACAATCTCATCGAGATGGGAACAATCAAGAGCTCCAAAGCACATGCAATTGTTGTGCATGGAAGTAGAAAATCCAACTCAAAATAAAAATAGAAAGGAAAGGGAAAGAAGGATGTAGATCCAATAAAGGGAGGAAACTTCAAACCTTCTAATGAATCTTCTAGATCAAAAAGAGGAAAGGGAAAGAAAGGGAATGAAAGGGAAATCAAAGTGCAATTATTGCAATCATGGTTACCATCCTGAAATTGCATGCATGAAGAAAACCATTGACCTCATGGTGCAATCACTCCAACAAAACCATCTTGGGGACTGCATTCTTGATAATTACAAGAAGAAGTCTGGAGAAAATGCACCAGAAACTCGAGGTAATGCACATTCTTTGATTGCGATTAATTATTCTCCAGATGCATGGATCATTGATTCATGAGAATCACACCACATGCCATAAAATATTTCCTTTCATATCTAATAACATGCATGATATCTCCCATTCTCATGGGAAATGACTCTCCAATAAAAGTCTCTGGACAAGGGAGAGTGTAACTCGAAATTGGAAGTTTTGAGAATTTCTTGCACATTTTGAAACTCTTCCTAAATCTAATCTTTGAGTACAAAATAGATAAAACATATAGGCACAAGGAAAAGTGTGGAATTCACACCATATTATGTGACAATATTTGACATGGAAGACAACTATACAATTGTTCTAGGTGATGTAGATAATAAATCTAGATTGTACACATTCTCTAAATTTGTTGCTAAATAAGATTCCAGATTGCTACTAACTCATGCCAATGATAATAGTAAGCTTTAGCATGAAATATTTTGCCACTTCAATTTTAGGTACATGCAGTAACTTAGGAAATAGTGGATGGTGGAAGGTTTGTTGGACATATAACTTTCTGATGGAGTTCGTCAAGGACGTACTCTTGGAAATCATCCATAAAACAAATTTGATAAAGGGAAGGCATGAAGGGCCTCCTCTCCCTTGGAGCTTGTTCACAATGACCTCATGGGGATTTTTACTCATCCTTCCATAAGCAAGGCTAGATATGTGTTGAATTATATTGATGATTGGTCATGGTACACACGAGTGTAATTTCTCAGGAAAAAACATGAAGTGTTTGAGCATGTCATGAAATATTTCAAAGCACATGCAAAGACACAGTCCATGAATATTATCAATATCCTCTACACAGATAATGGAGGGGAGTATGTAAACAAGAATGTACAACATATTTGTGATGAAGCAAGTATTCATTTACAACACATAGTTCCATACACTTTGCAACAAAACAAGGTAGTTGAGACGAAGAACTAATCTTTGAAAGCGATGGAAAGTTGCATGCTACATGCAAGGTTCCTTCCCTCCAAACTTTTGGTTGAAGCCATCAATTGTGACATGTACATACAAAATTGATATCCTAAAAGATATGTGAAATACATGATTCCATTTTAAGCATAGAGTAGTAGGAACCTGGAAATGTGTTAGGGACCTAACCTCCCTAACCCCTCACGTAGGTAGAATAATATATTTCCATGTAATAAAGGTTGATATTAATAAGGCCTAGCAATAAGGAAGAATAATTCAAATGTAATAATACCTAATATAAGCTTCCGCTTCTAGAAGGATCTTCCTCTAGATTTTTCTTTTGGATAGAGAGATTTAGTATAAATAGGAGTAGAGGGTATGAGAAGCTTTGAATTGATAATTATTGTAATAGATCACTGCTATGTTGGAGGTTTCCCCCTTGAAGAGGAAAGTGAACATTGTTTCCTATCAATAAAGGTATTATTTTGGTGTTGTGGTTTCAGCTATTGTGTTGTTTTGTTGTTATTCTCCGCAATATTTCTATTTTCAACTATTATAATAGCTCTGGTACCTTACAAGTGGTATCAAATAACTTTCCTTGGAAGAACATTGTGGGTTATTTTTTTCAGGGTAGAGACATATTATGGAATCTTAAAGCTACAAAGATATCACATTCATTGCATAAATATGTGTTCAGGGAAGCATACATGCAGTAAATACAAGTGGTACTTAAGCGCACATTATTGGCCACCCTTGTAACCCTCGTTGGTACGCCTTCCAGTGGTAGCGCATTAGAAAACACTTGTATACATATCGACCTAGATATCTGTTAGGTGGAAATATTGTCGTTTAATTCCGTTGTAGTATTTGCCCAACTATTTAATTTGTCAATCCGAGGTTCATAGGCTTACAAAGCACATGCACTATATATGTAGGACTGAAGTAGAAGTAATCTAATCTAAATTGCTGAAATGAAATTAATCTAGGAAAGCATTGAAAGACTAACTAGGAAAGTGGGAAATTTCATAATGGAAAAACAATACAACATGTGCAGAGTTGAATGAAAAAAGACATATGTGAGCCCACACAATATATCAATCTCAAATTATATTACAAGAGTCAAATGAGAAAGCATGAAAGAATAACAAAGCTAAGAATCAAAGTGAAGAATCCCCTTCTCCTCATTACAAGACTAAATTATGAATTACATGATCTCTAACTCTCCAAATTATCCATTACATGATGAAGAGAGAGAACTCTCTTATATACATGAAAATCTTAAAGAGTGTCATAATTACAGATCCACTATTCTCTCAATTTATTCCTCCAAATCGTCCACTTCTATCTTGGATAAGATATCCTATCAAAATATCCATGATCTTCTCCTTTGAATATGCTTGAATGATTGTCCCAAATATTATTCAAATCTTCAAAGATTGAAGATGAAATTCGAATTTGAGGCTAGGTGGTAATATTTGACTTTGTTGAAATCTTCACATATGACTGCACACATCATCAAACTCATCCAACCTTGATATATAATGAAAATATGTCATTTTTCTAATATTTAATCACAAATTCAATTATAATACTAAAATGAATACAATGGAAAATAATAAGGAGAAACCCACATGTATGTATGAAAATGGTATGATGGAAGGTTAATGGGATGATGAAATGTAAGGAATAATGAAAGGAAAGGTGGATGAAAATAGGACATTTCTGAGGCACAACATACCGCCCAACTCAACTTGTTGCATGTCCTCATGCAACCATGCATGCATCTTCTTAAGAACTGTTGTCATTTAAACTATGGCTTTGATTGATGATGTCCTTTTAACAAGGAATATTTCCAGGGTATGAGATACAAGAGTAACAACATGTGAAATTTTTGTAACAACATGTGAAATTTTCTTATGGTTGGTTCTTGTGTGACAACCATGAATACAAAAGATGTTGGTTCTTATGTTAATAACATTCATTTCACTTATTTATTTTCTTTCTGCAATAATTTAGCCATGTACTCACTGGAAATAATAAGCTATCAATGTGCATAAGAGAGCATCATTGAGTATAAGAAAGCCTTTTCTTTATCTTTATGAATCATGCCAATATGCATATCAATTGAAATGCAACAAAGTGTCGTTGGAAAATAAATGTTATTGAATCATAAATGGAATGATGAGATGGTAAAATGGACTAATGGTAATGAATATGTGGTGAAATAGTCCCCCCCCGAACTGAATCGGTTGCATGCCCTCATGCAACTTAGTGTAGGTCATGGAAGGAAAGAGAGCATGGCAAGGAAATTTTCCAAAATATTCAAGTCGGCATATAAGGAATTGTGTGATTAAAGATTAGAAAATAACATACCTCCACTTAACCAAAAAGTAGATGTAGTTGTTGCAACTGCTGGATCAAGAAAACGTGACTGGCACTGTAGCTGCAACTGTTGTACCTGCTGGAGCAAAGAATATCTGATTGTGACTGATGGAAGATGGAAGGTGTCACTACTGCAAGATCAGGAAAATGGAAATGATAATGCTACTATTGTTGTAACTGGATCATGGGAAGTGAAGGAATCTGAACTGGTACTATTGAATCATGAGAAATGTGGAAGGTAGAGAATATGGAACTGTGGTACTCTCATAGATCCAAAATCAAACAACTGCAACTGCTGAGGGGATCATGAAAAAGTGTATAGTCTTCACTTGCTACAAAACCAATGGTACAATTCTCATCATGCGAATGAATGTGTCGATGTAGAGCATGAAGAGAAATCATTGGATTATCGTCCATTGATGAATGTCGTTAACCAATGTGACACAAACTCACCAGTGATGTTGATGAGTTTCAAGGTACCTGAGTACATCTTGCGAAGTGCGAATAGATGGGATAATGTCGAGCCACTTGGAAGATCTAATGATCAAGGGAAATTGATGTATTCCCATGATTGCTAGCGAGAGAGCTTGCCATTAAGGCATGCAAGCCTCAAGGTACTCAAAAAGGAACTCTAGTCTATATCCCAGATAAGGTGTTGAGGTCGATGGGGCAATATTGTTGAAAGGTGGGCCTTAAAGAATCCCACATCAGTCAACACAATTTTATAAAAAGAGTGGTAGGACTATAGATGTAAATATCTCAGTAGCAACAAGGTTTATGGCAAGGAAATGTAATCATGGAAAAAGAGAGTTTGTTTTATTCAGAAGGAAAACTAGAAAGGAAAACATGAACTGAAAAAGATAAGGGAAATGATGTATGCAACTCAGAAAAATAGGTGTGTTAAAACATGAAGGTTAAGGAAATGGAAGATGGCTTCAACACAGGGATGACCAATCAGCTTTGAAGGAGAAATGGGACAGTGTTACAACATGGAATTTGGAAAAAATGTTGTTGTGTATTAGCAAAAATTTTTTGTGTAACAACAAACATCAGGATGCGCAAAAAGTTTCTATGTATCAGCAACATGTTGTTATGTATCAGCAAAATGTACATGTGTAACAACAAATATCAAGATGCGCATAAAGTTGTTGTGTATCAACAAACATTAAGATGCACAAAAAGTTGTTTTGTAACCGCAAAATGTTGTTGAGTATCAACAAAATGTTGTTGTACATCAGCAAAATGTTGCTATGTATTAGCACATGTCATGATGTTTCAGATGAGTAACAACTCCTTCAAGCTGTCGAGCAAACATGTTTTTCTGAAAAATATCACTTCGTCATAAAATTTGATTGTCTTTGAACCTGAAAAAGATTTAGCACTAATCCTGCATAAAAACAGTGAGATTTGCAAAAAACATATTATGCAGAAATAAGTGCAAATGCAAGAAATCAAAGAAACAGATTGCGTTTTTATACCTGTTGTCATTGCATGCTTATCTCATCGTCCATTGCTGCGTGAAGTGACTTAAGAAAAACACATCGGCGTAACATGTTTGGATCATGGTTTTCAAGAATAAATAAAGCATCCATTTGCAGTTTTGAAGTGTTTTTATATTTTTATATTATTATTATTATTATTATTATTATTATTATTATTATTTTATATAATGTTTTTATAACTGTTTTATTGTTTTTCTTTGTTTGTTTTGTTTTTTTTTATTTTATAATAAAACAAAACAAACACACACACACACACACACACACACACACACACACACACATATATATAAAATTATTAACAAACAAAGAAATAAATGTTGTTTGTGTTACTTAATTTAAAACAACGAGGCAATGACATTGTTTTATTATTTCATCCATGTGTTACAACTATTAGAATGAGTTTAGTTCATAATTGCAACAATGACATTTGGAGTCCATATGAAGATGTGAAAGAGATTGAAAGATTGAATGATGATTAGTAAATCAAATTGGACTCTTAGATCATGTGCCATGTGGAGCAGAGTTTGTTATTAACTTGAATTCTTCTTCTTGGAGGGTGTCGTAGTTCAAAAAAAATCGTTTTTCCCTCATGCAGTCTGCAAAATGGAGCTCCGAAAAACCCTGAATTTCTCTAAAATGGTTGTGAAATCCAGAAAATCGCTCATGAGTTACCTAACTGCCTTCGTTCTCGAGAAAAATCACATTTTATTTTTTTCTCATTCGCCTTGGTTTTCTCATAAAATGCGTTTTAAAATCATGTATTTTAACAATTACGCATTTCTGGCAATTTGTTTTCTGGTAATTACCTCAGCGAAGCTGAATAAAAAAAATGGGTATTACTCCTGTTGTGGTAAACTTTCTAGAGCTTGTCTCTCACAGAGAAGTTTTGATCGATGGTCATCAAAATCTACAGTATTGTTGTGATTCAAGCCAAGGACTGAGATAGAATATTATTACGGTCGTAGTTGGATTGTGAACAAAAAACAAAGGGTTTGTAATTCAATTAATCACAGTTTTAGTTTCGTTTTGTTTTTTTATTATTTCCTAATTCCATTATTGTTTTATTGTTTTATTGTTTGCAGATCACTATTGCAACAAAAAAAAAATGTCACTGTTTCAGCATGAAAGTTTTTTACTGTAACAACATGTAAAAGTTCCGCTGTAACAACATGTAAAATTTTCATTGTATCAACATGTTGTAATAGAATGTAAAATTTTCGCTATAACAGCATGTAAAATTTCATTTTTTTTATTCATCTAATGTTTTATTGTTTTTACTGTTAAGCATGTTTGCAAAAACATTCATTCTTGAAATCAAAATCATCCATATTTTCTGATCCTCGCGATTGCACGAAGCGTGGAGGAGAGCATACTTATTTAAAAAAAAAAAAAATGAGCAAAAATGTTGTTTTATTCGTTAGCCTACCTACTCTATGCTAATTGAAACTTAAATATTAGTTATGTGTAGTCAAATTTCCAATGGAGCCAAGCACGCAACAATAACAAAAATATATTCATGTGCAATTTTTCAAATGAAAGATAGAAATTTACAAGAATAAATGAATTTTGTTGTTGTAACGACAAACTATCTAAGAAATCAAATTTATCTAATCGAGTTCTTACCTAGAACCATTATTTGATAATGCTTTCATAGGTGCATTTTTCCCCACTCAGATCTTGTTGTAACTCCTCTTCATCTTCCTCAATATCCTTCTTGAATGATTGTTCGTCATCCAATACATAGGAGTCTTCAGATCTTGAATCCTCGTTTGTTGTTGGAGGAGTATTTGAATTTTTAATTGTTGTCAAGATCTCCTCTTCCAGAGAAGAGGAGATCCCGACTTTCGCGAGAATATGAGTGAGTAGTTCCAAGTTGAAATTAATTTTTAAAACATGCTAAAAAAGAAGGTTCTTACAACACCCAAAAAAAAAAAAAAAAAAAGAAAAAAGAAAATCATACTTGTTGAAACACATACTCTCCACAGTTGTGGAAAACACACTTGCTACAATTGAAATTCACACTTGTGGAAAATGAAATTTGCGTAAGTTGAAATTCACACTCTAGAGATGGCAGGGAGAACATGAGGAGTCTCCACTCAAGTAGATACTATGACCCCTTCCCAACATACGTAAATTACACTTGCATGAAAATTCAAACTAAACCTCAATCTAGCGTGCTTCCCCGGAAACGACGCCAAAATGTTAGGTGAAAATATTGTCGTTTAATTCCATTGTAGTATTTTCCCAACAATTTAATTTGTCAATCCGAGGTTCATACGCTTACGAAGCACAGACACTATATATGCAGGACTAAAGTAGAACTAATCTAATCTAAATTGCTGAAATGAAATGAATCTAGGAAAGCATTGAAAGACTAACTAGGAAAGCAGGAAATTGCATAAGGGAAAAACAATACAACATTTAAAGAGTTGAATGACAAAAAACATATTTGATCTCACACAATATATCAATCTCAAATTATATTACAAGAGTCAAATGACAAAGAATGAAAGAATAACAAAGCTAAGAATCAAAGCAAAGAATCCCCTCCTCATCATTACAAGACTAAATTATGAATTACATGATCTCTAACTGTCTAAATTATCCATTACATGATGAAGAGAGAGCACTCTCTTATATACATGAAAGTCTTAAAGAGTGTCATAATTACAGATCCACTATTCTCTCAACTTGTTCCTTCAAATCCTCCACTCATATCTTGGATAAGATATCCTATCAAAATCTCCATGATCTTCTCCTTTGAATATGCTTGAATGATTGTCCCAAATATTCTTCAAATATTCAAAGCTTGAAGATGAAATTCGAATTTGAGGCTAGGTGGTAATATTTGACTTTGTTGAGATCTTCACATATGCCTGCACACATCATCAAACTCATCCAACCTTGATATATAATGAAAATATGTCATTTTTCTATTATTTAATCACAAATTCACTTATAATACTAAAATGAATACAATGGAAAATAATAAGGAGAAACCCACATGTATGTATGAAAATGGTATGATGGAAGGTTAATGGGATGATGAAATGTAAGGAATAATGAAGGGAAAGGTGGATGAAAATAGGATATTTCTGAGGTCCAACAATATCCTAAATCCCTCCACAGATAAACCAATCGGTTTCCTGAATGTTATAGTGCCACCAAGAACAACACTCGGGAAGACACTCTCTAGTACCTGGTCAATCGGGTAGTACAACTAAGGGCACGATATAGCCTCCTTAGTTAGCGCCCTGAGATATTGGAATAAGTACTATTGTTGGACCTTGCATGTATATCAGAGAGATATAGCATAGGGAAAACCCTTGTCTATAGAAACCATGAACACCCTAACCCTTCAGACGGAACCATAAACAAAATAGACAAGATCTATTTTCATTCAATGTTACCTACTGCATTCTGGTTGCGAAAGTACTACACATTATTTCCTGTTAATAATTTGGGCCTTTCAATAGTGCAGTATTATTGAGATAAGAGGATAGCTCTGCAGGAGTAAAAACAAATATTATAGAATTCCCATTGGAACACTTATTTGGGACCTATCCCATTGGATTCCTCTCTTCTCCCTAATTCCCTTGGTACCTATAATTTTTAATAAAAAAATTTAGCGGTCTCAACCCCTTTTGCGACACCCTTATTTGGCCCCTATCCTATTGGATTACCCTTTTCTCCCTGATTGCAGTGGTAACTATCACTTGACACCATTATTATTAGTGGTCCCACCCACCCCTCCCACCCCCTTTCTTCCCCCCTATCCCATTTTCCTAACCATTTTTACAAATGGCCACCACTAATGCCCAAGAACTCAATGCATTGGTTGTTGTCAACCTCCAAAACAAGGAGCACATCAAGAATCTCAATGCCAACATTATATCGCCCAATTCCTTTGTTCAAATCCTCCAATACCAATGTTCCCACATCAAATATATCTAATCCATGCTTGAACAATTGATGGTTCATTCCCATAACCCTTTCTCTTCTAAGCAACCATCATATCAGGAATACCATGAATCTTCCCATTACCAAGGTCCTCATTCTACCCACTTTCCTCAATACATGCGCTTCCTAGAATTGAGGTGAACAAATGTAATGGCTTAGATCCCACAAGATGGGTCACTCAAATGGAATATTATTTCTCTTTGCATGGAATTACTTATGATTTAGCAAAGCTTCATTATGGTATCCTACATCTGGATCCAGAACACTAAAAATGATGACAATGGAATAAAAAGGCACACCAAGGGTATGTTGCTTGGACACAGTTTGTTGCAGAACTTTATGCCTACTTTGACTCCGACACCCACCATTTAGGATGTTTGACGAAGTTGAAGCAGTTTGGGATAGTGGAATACTTTATTGCAACATTTTATCACTTGCATTTCATAACGAAGGGCATGTTAGATGATTTTTTTAGGAATTTTTTATCAGTGACATAAAATATGAAATCCATGCCCATATTCTCATGGAATTCCCCCAAAATTGGTTGGAAGCTACTCAACAAGCCAAGTGTTAGTCCTAAGGTATGCATATGACTGCTAAGGGAAGAGCTAGGCCACCTCAATTGTTGGAATGATTAGTTTTTTATAAGTTTGATTGATTTGTTTGATGGTCATTTGATGAATGAGATTTCAAGGACAATGATCAAGTTGGACTATTCAACAACATCAAATGGAAGGGTTTCCTTAGCTAGTGGCATGCATTTTGGTAAGCAAATAAAGATATAAAAATAAAATAGAGGAAATACTAAAAACCATACAATTTTTCACTTGTATGAAATTTCAGATCCAAAACATGTACCTAAACACAAATTCTCCAAATAGTTTGTATGGAAGTAAACAATTTACTAAGATAGTAGTTGAAATCAAGTTGTATTACAATAAACAATTCACTGAGACAATAGATGAAACAAGAATAAACAATGCTTTGAATACATTTCACATGCATTAAAATAAGATAATAAGACAAAGAAGATTTGAGAAGAAACAATATGTCACCAAAAATGTTAAGGTCCTAACCCACACATAGGTAGATCAATGTATTCAGATGTAATAAAGGTCAATATTAATAAGGCCCTTCAATACAATAGAATAAGGTGGATGTAAGAAGACCTAATAGAAGCTTCCTCTTCTAGAAGGATATTCCTCTAGATTCTTCTCTTAATAGACATATTTAGTATAAATAAGGGTCGAGGGTATGAAAACCCTAGCTTGGAGATTATTGTAACAGAGTGTTGCTCGACTGGAGGTTGCCCCCTCGAAGAGACCTGTGAACATTGCTTTCTGAATCAAAGTGTTATTTCAGTTGTTGTTCTCATATTATTTATGTGTTATTGTGGAGATTATGTTGGTTATATTACTGTTATTTTGCCATTACTAGCATTTTATTTATGTTCTGCATTTTTATTATATATGGTATCTTGCAAGTAGTATCAGAGCACTTTCCTTGGCAGAAATTGTGGGTATTTTTTTTTCAGGGTAGAGACGTATTCCAGCGTCTTTAAGCTACAGAGATCTGTTGTTACGCGCATAAACCCGCGGTTGAGGAATTCATACATGCAGGAAATACAATTGGTTCTTAAGAACACATTTGTTGGCCACCCTTTTAACCCCTGTTGGTACCCCTTCGAGTGGTAGCGCATCAGACAACACCTGTGTATGGATCGACCTAGATTTCCTAAAGCCCTCTTTAGATAAACCTATCGGTCACCGAACTGCTATAGTGTCATCGAGAACAACACTCGGGAAGATACTCTTTAGTACTTGGGTAGTTGGGTAGTATGGCTAAGGGTATGATCTATCCTCCTTAGTTGGTTCCCCGAGATATTGGGCCGAGTACTACTATTGGACCCTGCACGTATATCAGAGAGTTATAGAATAGGGAAAACCCTTGTCTGTAGAACCCTTGAATACCTAACCCTTGGGGAACATAAACATAAACAAATTAAACCGGCCAGATCTATTTCCATGCAATTGTGTTCGGGTTTCCAAGTAAATACACATTTCTTTCTGGTTAAGAATTTGGGGATTTCAGCACTGCAGCATTCTTTAGACCGAAGTATAACCCCGCAGTTGTAAAAAAAAAAAATTATGGAAATTTTTTCACCATTATTTGAGACCTATTCCATTAGATTCATCTATTCTCCCTTATCACATTCATCCATATCATTTTTCTGCAAAAACTTCTGACCCCGCCCACTCTCTTTTCTGTTCACCCATCCTCATGGCCCATACCCGTAGCCAAGAACTAGAGTCTCTCTTCAACACCTTGCAATATAGTTTCCTCTAGACCCAAAAAGAAGTGCAACAACTTAGTGCTACTATTTCCTCCCGTGATACATCCATCAATACCACCATAAATGCATCTGTGTAGTCTGCAATGGCGGAAGTCAAAAAAGAACTGACCACCCAGCTTGAATCTGTCTTTGTATCACTCTGCACCAAACTCAAGATCCCTATCGATGACCCTTTTCCTTACACACATACAAAGACTAAAGGTGAAACTTCTTCCCATTGCCATACCTTTCAACCCCATCACTTTCAATGGGACATACGCCTTCCACGGGTGGATGTAACCAAATTTGATGGCTTAGACCCCACTGGTTGGGTCACCCAAATGGAACATTATTTCTCTCTCTACAACATTACAGATGACTTGTCCAAACTCCGATATGGTGTTCTCCATCTAGATCAAGAACGCTGCCAATGGTGGCAATGGATAAAAACTTCCCGTCAAGGGTGTATTGCTTGGACCCAATTTGTGACTGAGCTTTATGAATGCTTTGACATTGACACCAACCATTTGGGCCGTTTGAAAAAATTTAAACAATTAGGAATAGTAGAAGACTTCATAGCTACATTTGAGTGCCTGGATTTTCGAACAGAGGGCATGATTGATGCTTTCTTTTGAGAGTGTTTTATCAGTGACCTCAAGGAGGAGATTCGATCCCATGTCCTCATGGCTCGACCTGCGAGTTGGGTGGAGGCTACTAAAAAAGATAAATAAGAACAACAAATTGTTTTCTCTCAAAACTGTAATCCTTCCTTTATCCCTCGCCCTAAACCAGTAAACCCCACTACTCCCTCTACCCCATTAAAGATCCAAAAATTGACCAGGGATGAAATGGTTGAACACCAACTCAAAGGCATCTATTATAATTGTGATGAAAAATATTTCCCAAGCCACAAATGTAAGGAACAAAAGCTTTTTATGGCCATCTTTGAGGATATTCCGAAAGAGTATGTTGCAACTCCCTTTGCCCCCGAGTCACCAGAAATCACTGACATAAACCCTCCCTCCGACCCTCTCAAAGTGGAATCGATCATTTCCCTCAATTCTCTCACCGGCTTCTATGCCCCCCAAACCCTCAATTTAATCAGTTGCATAAAGCATCAAAAGGTCATCATTCTGGTTGATAGTGGCAGCACCCACAATTTTATTCATCGTCGCATTGCCCAAGAAACCCCTTGCTACATCCATGCTATCAAGAATTTCCAAATCATGATTGCCAATGGTGGTTCTATGAAATGTGTGGGTGCTATGAAAATGTGCATCTCCAAATCGGTGACTACCACCTAAAATCCCATATGTTTTCTATTGACATGGGCGGTTGCGACATTGTGTTGGGTGCAGACTGGCTAAGAAATTTGGGTCCCATTCTCATGGATTTTCTGAACTTAACCATGCAATTCGACCAAGAAGGCCACCAATATAAATTCCAAGGCATCACTGTTGGTTCACCTGAGGTCATCAGTTCCCATCGCATGGAAAAGTTGTTCAAGAAAGGTCATTCTGGTGGCATTTCCCAACTCCATGCCATACAAACCATAGAGACACCCCCAGTTCCCCAAGACCTCCCAACCCTCCTTTCTAAACATCAAATGGTATTTTCCACTCCCTAAGGAATCCCTCCTTCCCGCGGTGTTCATGATCATTACATTCCCCTTGTCCTAGGAATCCTTCCCCCCAATATCTGTCCATATCGCCACCCCTTTGCACAAAAAAATGAAATTGAGAAAATGGTCCATGAACTCCTTACTACAGGCATCATCTGTCCTAGTACGATCCCTTACACATCTCCAGTCGTCATGGTACTAAAGAAAGAAGGTTATTGGAGAATGTGTCCTGACTTCCGTGCTCTCAACAAACTGACCATCAAAGACAAATTTCCCATTCCTGTCATTGATGACCTCCTGGATGAATTGAGTGGCACCCAATTCTTTACCAAACTTGATCTTCGCTCGGGCTATCACCAGATACGTATGAAAGAGGCTGACATTCCCAAGACATCCTTTCGCACTCATGAGGGCTACTATGAGTTTTTGTTCATGCCCTTTGGCTTGTGTAACACCCCCTCCACCTTCCAGAGCCTCATGAACCATGTCTTCCACCCTATTCTCCATCATTTTGTCTTAGATTTCTTTGATGATATCCTCATCTATAGAAAAACCTGGATAGACCATCTTACTCATGTGGATCACGTTCTTTTCCTACTCTCTCAGGACCAAATTTTCCTGAAACAGTCTAAATGTGCTTTTGGTGCTTCAGAAGTAGAATACTTGGGTCATCTGGTGGGAAAGGATGGTGTTAGGGTGGACCTAAAAAAGATTGAAGCTATGCAATACTAGACGCACCCAAAGACTCTCAAAATATTGTGTGGATTTTTGGGCCTAACAGGGTATTATTGCAAGTTTGTTAAGAACTATGGAAATATTGCACCACCTCTCACGAATCTCCTCAAAAAGAACTCTTTCACTTGGACTCCAGCAGTTGCTCAATCTTTTCAAACCTTGAAGACGACCATGTGCACCACTCTGGTTCTAGCCCTTCCCGATTTCACAAAGACCTTTGTGTTGGAATGTGGGGCCTCAGGGAAAGGAATTGACATTGTCCTTATGCAAGAGGGTCGACCTTTGGCCTTCACCAGCAAGCAATTGTCTAAAAGGAATCTAGGCAAACCCATTTATGAAAAGGAAATATTGGTGATTCTACATGCCATTGATTTGTGGCATCCTTATCTCTTGGGGCAACGCTTCCAAATTAAGACCGACCATCAAAGCCTCAAGTACTTTATGGAACAACGCATTTCCTCCCAGGAGAAACAAAAATGGGTGACTAAGCTCTTTGGATATGATTATGAGATCATTGATAAGAAGGGAAAAGACAATGTCATGGCGGATGCACTGTCCCATAAATATGAAGATGAAGGATCCCTTTTTTCTCTTTCCTTCATTGTACCCGATTGGCTCCAAGTTGTGCGCTAGGAATGGCTTCAAGATCCCAAAAGTTCGCATCCGATCCAACAATTGCAGAACAAGGCTCCAGCTCCCCCAGGGTACTCCTGGCTCTAGGATAAGCTTTGATACAAAGGCCCCTTGTATTTAAGTAAACAATCCAAGCTCAAATCCATGGTACTTTCTTTGCTTGATGGTACACCCACAGCAAGGCACTCAGGGTTCACCAAAACATATGATAGGGTCAAACGTTCCTTTTTCTGGGATGGTATGAAACAGGACATCCATAATTTTGTCGCTGAATGTGAGGTGTGTCAATGCAACAAGGGAGAAACAGTCAAATCTCCAGGCACCCTCCAACTGCTTCCGATTTCCCCTGCTATTTGGAAGAATATATCTATGGAATTTATTACAGGATTACCCAAATCGGGGAATAAATCAGTCATAATGGTGGTGGTGGATCACCTTTCCAAGTATGCTCATTTTTGTGCTCTTCACCACCCATTTACTGCATCCACGATGGCTCAAATTTTCATGGACCTGGTCTTCAAGCTTCATGGCATGCCTCACTCTATTGTTTTTTATCATGACCCAACTTTCACAAGCAATTTTTGGCAAGAACTGTTTAATCTACAAGGCACACAATTGCATCTCAACTCATCTTATCATCCCCAGATGGATAGTCAAACAAAAGTTGTCAACAAGTCTTTGGAAACATATCTGAGGTGCTTTTCCTCTGAAAAACAACACTAGTGGGCTCAATGGTTACCTATAGCCGAATGGTGGTACAACACTACATACCATACAACCACTCGAATGACTCCTTTTGAAGTGGTATATGGACAGAAGCCACCTTCATTTCTCTCATACTTACCGGGTACCTCGAAGGTCCAGGCGGTTGACTAAACACTTATAGTGGAGCTTAAGTGCTAGTTTGTGCGGATAACTCCCCTTTTCTAGGCCCATAATTTCGACCTAATAAAAACATTTTTTTATTATCAAAAATACCTATATTAAAATTGGTTGTGATATATCTAACTAAAACAAAAAAGATTGTATAACTATAATTGGAGTCACTGTTGATAACTAGAGTGTAGGAGTTGCATAACAAAAGTCTTCAACTATTGGAACTGGTTAGTGAACTAAAAATAAATGAGATATTCAAATAAACTACAATAAATTGGAACATATTTCCTTGAGATTAGTCACTGGTCTCTTGAATTCCATCCACTTCTGCCAGGTGCCCTGGAAATTTGGAAATTGACCAAAGGTGTGGAATACTCTGCCACTTGTCCATCAATCTAGAAATAATTATTTTTTGGAAAATTTTGTTCTGATCTGACCAAATTTTCTCCTAAATCGCTACAAAATTTCGAAATCCGTTTGCAATTAGGAGAAATCACCCCATTCCTGAAGCGGGTTTTTAACAGGTTTTTCAAATGCCTTACCATTTGCTCACAACTTAAGCCTGAAATCCACTTCTCATAATCGCTACATTTATGGAAAATTATGTTCTGATCAGACCAAATTTTCTTCTAAACCAATATGAAATTTTGAAAACCATCCATTCAAAGGCTAAATTTCTCCATTCTTGAAGTGGGTTATTAACGGGTTTTTCAAATTCCTTACCATTGGCTCACAATGTAAGCCCAAAATACACTGCTAATAATTGTTGCATTTTTTAGCCAATAATAAATCTCATTAATGAATATGCTTTGATCTCTTCTTGGTGGAAAAAAAACTATGATCTACAATCTCATGGAACTAATCCACATTATTATTGTAACCTAAACTCCAACGCTCTTTTGATATCTCTTTGTGGGATCATTATGTCTTGGATGTATGTTGTTGGTAATGTTGGCCAAGAATGTGCTACTTAAGTTTCTCTCCATGCCTGCAATGAAAACTGATCAAAGAGTCGATGGACAAGGTTTCAAGGGTTGTAAGAGAAAATAATAATGAATTTGGTGTTATAGGGGCTTTACCCAAACTTTAGAACATATAAAACCATAAAAATTTATCAAAATAGAGAATGTCTGTTGATTGCAAGAATGTTGGCATTCTTGCAATCAACACCTTTTGCAGTTGTAGGCTTAGTTCAACTCTTTGATTATCCAATAGTGATATAACCCATGGTGATAAGACTTGTTAAAAATCAAATCAGGAGTGTGGAATCAACCTTATAAAAATAAAAACACATAATGTTAAGAAAGGAGGAGATGAAATAAATAAACATGACCTAACACACAATGAAGAAGAAAGAGTAAATAAGGGATAAGTTGATGGATGAATAGGATGATTTGAGGAGTAGGAGGCTGAGATGCAGGACTAGGAACTAACAACAACTCCAAATGGGTGTAGAACTTCCCTGTGAGGTGCTAAGAACAATAGAACCATGTGGCTTTCTTTTGTCTATGTTGCAACTACTCAACTGAAAGCAAACCCTCTTACATATTGAAAATCCGAATGGAAAACTGAAATTTCTTGGTACCAGTGTCTCCATTGGGATATGGAGTCATTTATTCATGCTAATATATTGCATATCATGTCAAACAGGAAATCCACACTACTGAAAATAAACTGCAAACTAATCTTTAAAGATTCTAAAAAAGAGAGCTTATTCTCCTAATCCTAACCAATATAAGTCAAGTTGATTATGTATAGGATAATTTATAGTGAAACCATGTTAGCAACTACCTCATAAGATGGGCTATTTTCATGCCTTTGATCAGGATAAAGAAAATTTCAAACAATAGCAACTTATCAAAAAACTAAGGCCCATACTTACAGTTCAACAATTTTGTCCCCAAAGAATTAAAAAGAGAATATTCTTGGTTGCATTCTGACTCCATGTAGATGGCCACTAGATCTTGAAGAATCTGACAAATCTCCCACTGATAGAACGGACCAAATGGATGATCTGTAAATTATGCTTCATTTGTGAGACCAAAATTCTCTTGACCTCTTAGAAATAATTAATGAACGTCATAGGTTTCATAAAAATCAAAGGAAACAAACTTCTCTAAAATACGTTGACATATTTCTGGTGTAGAATATTCTTTATCATATTTGGCACAAGCATAGTAATCATCAGAATGAGAAGGAAATTTTTTTATTTCATCAACTTCAAAAGAAGGGACATCAAGTACAATGAAATATGCATCCAATTAGACTGTTTCTTCATATCCCTCACTGTCTTCGAATGAATCAGATGCATAAATGTCATACACATGTCCATTTATAGGAGATTATATATGTGTTGTTGTAGAAATATGTTTGTCTGAATCTTCCTCATACTCATCAAAAATAGGTGGATCTCCATTGAAGATTTGAGCAACAACTTGGTATGTGCACAAAATATTAGAAACATATGATGTAAAAGAAAATTTGTCTATGATATGGTTTTCATAAACTCCACTTGTAAAATTATCAATCAAATCTTCCTCCACCTTTTCGACAAAACTATTTATTTCAACAAAAATTCCTTTTCCATCCATGATAATTGAACGATGAATATGGAGATCACACTCCTTACAACAATGATCAAAAGGGAACTCATTAGAAAAACATTTCTTGCAATGGTTATGAAAGGAAGCATGAAAAATATTTTAAATAATATATACTAGAAGGAGGTAAGGATCCAAACCATTCTTATGCCTCTCCCTCTAATGATTACATGAACATTTTCATTAAGACATCCTCATGATGTATGCCCAACTAATACATGACTTCATGAAATTCAAGAAAATGATTTGTAGGATTATCATCTCTATCTTCTCTAAATTTGGGAAAGAAATATCCCCACTCATCTATAGTAGGAACAACATTCAGAAAGCTAGGAACAATAGAGAAATTAAATGGAGAAAACCTATGAGCCAAAATAGTAGCCATTCGAGTATCTGACATCTTGAGACTATGAAGTCTCCACTGTATTCTTTAACCATGGATTCTCCACTGGATTCTTTAACCATGGAGTCTCCAATTTAATGATCTATAGTTTGCATGTGTCTAGCGTTTTTTCTCTATCAAAAACTAGATATGAGTGTTGTCATTCTCCCAGGGAATGATTACTTACTTACTTCATTCATCAAGAATGATTCTAGAATATGTTGGTCCTAAGGTCTGCACCTAACTTCTAAGGGAAGAGCTAGGCCACCTCAATTGTTGGAATGATTGTTTTTTTATAATTTTTATTGATTGTTTTGATGGTCAACTGATGAATGAGATTTCAAGGATAGGGATCTAGTTGGACTGTTCAACAACATCAACTACAAGGTTTTCCTTAGAAAGTGGCATTCATTATAGTAAGCAAATAAAGATATAAAAATAAAACAGAGTAAATAATAACGAACATACAATTTGTCACTTGTTGCATGAACTTTTAGAACTGACATAATATTTCAGATCCAAAACATGTACCTGAACAAAAATTCTCCAAACAGGTTGTATGGATGTAAACCATTTACTGACACAATAGCTAAAATCAGGTTGTATGACAATAAATAATTCACTGAGAAAATAGATGAAAGGACAAGAAACAATTATTTGCATATATTTCACATGCATTAAAATAAGATAATAGACAAACATTATTTAAGAAGAAACAATCTGTCACTAGAAATTATATTCATCGGCTCAGAAACTTAGCAGTTTTACACTTCAAATTCTAGTCAAAATCATGATGATTGACACCTAAAAAAGATGAACCCCCAAAAAAACTCCCCTCCTTTTACATTCACATATTCATGTATTTATCCATCAAGAGGATTCAAATACCTATCTCAGATATAAGTTCTAAAGTTTCACTTTTCATTACATCCATACCTGTAGGTATTCACTTCACTATTCAATTATGATTACAATTGAAAAACACTCCTTTTCATTGAGTGAAGTGGAGTTTAAGTTCTAGTTTGTGATGATAAATCCCCTTTTCTGGGCCCACTTGTTTGACCTAGTTAAAACATTGTTCTTTTTTATTATCAGAAATACCTTTATTACAACTGCATGTAATTTCTCTAACTAAAACAAAAATATTCTATCATTTTAATTCGGGTCACTGTTGATAACTAGACTGTAGGAGTTATATAAAAAAAGTCCTCAACAACTGGAAGTGGTTAATGAACTAAAAATAAATGAGATCTTTTTTGTAGCTGTAGGATTTTAAATAAAATAAAAATAAATTGGAACAACTTTCCTTGAGATTTGTCATTGGTCTCTTGACTGCCATCCACTACTACCAGGTGCCTTGGAAATTTGGAAATTGGCAAAATCTCTGGAATACTCTACTTCTTGTTCATCAATCTGGAAATAATTAATTTCTAGAAAATTTTGTTCTGATAAGAAAATATTTTGTCCTAAATCGCTGCAAAATTTTGAAAATATTCTATGGTTATCATAAATCGCCCCATTCTCGAAGTGGGTTTTTAACAATTTTTTCAAATTCCTTACCATTTTCTCACAACTTAAGCCTAAAATCCATTGCTCAGAATTGTTGCATTTATAAAAACTTTAGTTCTGATCAAACCAAATTTTCTCCTAAACCACTGCAAAATTTTGAAACAAATCCACTATCATGCTAAATCACCCCATTCATGAAGTGGTTTTTTAACATTTTTTTCAAATTCCTTACCATTGGCTCACAACTTAAGCCCAAAATCAACTGCTCAAAATTGTTTCATTTTTTAGCCGATAATAAATCCGTTTAATGAGTCTTCTTTGATCTCTTCTTGGTGGAAAAAAAACTATGATCTGCAATATCATGGAACAAATCCACATTATTATTTTACCCTGATATCCAACACTCTGTTGATATCCCTTTGTGGTATCATTATGTATTGGTTGTCCACTATTGGTAATGTTGGCCAAGAATGCGCTACTTAAGTTTCGCTCCACGCCTGCAATGAAAACTGGTCAAAGAGATAATGAGCAAGGTTTCAAGGGTTGTAGGAGAAAATAAGCATGAATTTTGTGTCATAGGGGATTTATCCAAACTTTAGAACATATAAAAAACATAAAAAAATATTAAAACTGAACTTGTTTGTTGATTGAAAGAATGTTGGCATTCTTGCAATCAACACTTTTTGCAATTGTAGGCTTTGTTCAACTCTTTGGTGATCCAACAATGATATAACCCATGGTAATAAGAATTTTTCAAACTAAAATCAAGAGGTGACATAAACCTTACAAAAATAAAAACACATAATGTTAAGAAAGGACGAGATGGCATAAAACAACATGACCTAACACACAATGAAGAAGAAAGAGTAACTAAGAGATAAGTTAATGGATTCATAGGCTGGTTTGAGGAGTAGGAGGGTGAGATGAAATCCTAGTAACTAACACCAAGGAAAAAAAATATGTTGTCTCCTCCTAGTTCCACAAACCATCCTTTCCTCGTTTCCCTAAATCCACTGATTTTGTCCCTCTTGCAACTCCCCTCGGGATCCATAAATTAACCAGAGCTGAAATGGTTGAATGCCAACTCAAGGGTTTTTGTTATAATTGTTATGACAAATATTTTCCAGGTCACAAGTGTAAGGAAATTAATATTTTTATGTCCATGATTGGGGATTTTTCTGAGGAAGAGGTCATTGTTTCACCTATGGATGAGATACCACTTCCATATGATCTAACCCCACCCTCTTATGCACCAGAAGTTGAACCCGTGATTTCACTTAATGACCTCAGTGGCTTCTCTACTCCCCATACCCTCAAATTAATTGGTTACATTGAAAATAGGAAAGTAACCATCCTTGTGGACTGTGGTAACACCCATAATTTTATTCATCGTCTCATTTCCCAAGAAGTCAATTTTTACATTTGTTCCATCAATAATTTTAAAATCATGATTTCCAATGGAGGTTACATGAAATGTGGGGGACGTTGTGAAAATGTGTGGCTCCAAATTGGTCAATATCATTTGAAATCCCATACGTTTGATATATACATGGGTGATTGTAACATTGTTCTTACTGCCAAATGGTTTCTCACTCGTTGTCCCATTCTCGTGGATTTTAAGGAATTAACCATACACTTCCAAGAGTAAGGACAATAGTATAAGTTCCAAGGCATCACAACAGGATCCCCTGAGATCATCAGTTCCCATCACATGGAAAAGCTCCTCAAAAAGGGTCATTTTGGAATTATTTCCCAACTCCACTCCATTCAAGTTGTTGAGACACCCTCGGTGCATCACAAACTCCAATCGATCCTCTCCCACTACCAAGTTGTTTTTACCACTCCCAAAGAAATTCCCCCTTCTCGTGGAGTCCATGATCATTCCATTCCTCTCATACTGGGTAGTCTTCCTCTCAATGTTTTCCCTTATAATCATCCCTTTCCCAATAGAATGAAATTGAGAAAATTGTTCATGAATTTCTAGAAGTTGGTGTTATCCTTCCTATTACCATCCCCTATTCTTCTCTTGTGGTCAGGGTACTCAAGAAACAAGGTACTTGTCGCATGTGTCATGATTTTCGCACCCTCAACAAACTCACAATCAAAAAAAAATTCCTCATTCCTATCATTGACAACATCTTGGATGAATTGAGTGGTGCTCGGTACTTCATAAACTTGATGTACATTTTGGATACCAATCGATACATATAAAAACAAAATACATTCCCATGACTGCATTTCAAACTCATGAGGGTCACTATGAGTTCTTGGTAATTGCCTTTGGCTTGTGTAATGCTCCCTCCACTTTCCAAAGTCTTATGAATCATGTCTTCCATCCTTTTATTTATCATTTTGTCTTAGTTTTATCTGATGATATTCTCATCTATAGTAAAAAATGGACATCCCATCTTGCCCATGTGGATAAAGTTCTCCATCTACTCTCTAAGCACCAACCTTTCCTCAAACAATCTAAATGTGCCTTTGGAGCCTCATAAGTGGAGTACCTTGGTCATGTTTTTGGAAAGGATGGTGTATGGGTGGATCATAAGAAAATTGAATCTATGCAGGATTGGACTTGCCCTAAAACTCTTAATATATTGCATGGTTTTATGGGTTTAACAGGTTATTATCAAAAGATTGTTCAGAATTATGGAAAAATTGCAGCTCCTCTCACTGCTCTCCTTAAAAAGAATTATTTCACTTGGAATCCAGTTGTTGATCACTCCTTCCAATCCTTGAAAGATGTTGTGTTCTCGATCCCTGTCTTGGCACTTCCATACTTCACAAAGACTTTTGTAATGGAATGTGATTCTTTTGGGAAAGGAATTGGGGCTGTCCTAATGGAATATGGCAAGACTTTGGCCTTCACTAGAAAATAAATTTCAGAGAGACATTTGGGAAAATCCATTTATGAAAATGAATTGTTAGTTATTATACATGTTTTGGATCTATGGCATCCTTATTTATTGGGACAACAATTCCAAATTAAAACTGATCATCAGAGTCTCAAGTATTTTCTAAAACAATTTACTTCATCAACGAAGCAACACAAATGGATGACTAAGCTATTTGGCTATGATTATGAGATCATTTACAAGAATGAAAATGAAAATGTTATTGCAAGTACTCTTTCCTAAAAGTATGAAGAATAAGGGTCCCTTTTCTCCCTCTCCTTAATTATACCACATTGGCTCCAAAATGTTCATGAGGAATGGTTGCAAGAACCCAACAATTTCTAGCATGATCCACCAATTGAAACAAAATTCTATAGCTTCTACAAGGTAGTCTTGGCACAAATAAGAACTTAGCTACAAATGTGATTTGTATTTAAGAAAACAATCACAATGTAAATCCACAATGCTTTCTAAAATTTATGATTCCCCCACAACTAGTCATTTAGTGTTTACCAAAACTTACGAAATAGGTCAAACATTATTTTTCTCTGGGATAGTATGAAACAAGACATCCACACCTTTGTAGCTGAAAGTGAGGTCTCTCAATGAAATAAGGGAGAAATAGTCAAAGCTCTAGGCACACTCCAATCACTTTTCATTCCCCCTGTTGTTTGGAGAGATATTTATATGGATTTCATTGTTGTTTTACCTAAATTGGGAAATAAATTAGTCATCATGGTGGTTGTCGATTGTATTTCCAAATATGCTCATTTTTTGTTCTCTTCAACACCCATTCATAGAATCCAAAGTGGATCAAATATTCATGGATAATATCTTCAATATTTATGATGCAGGAGCATCTACGACTTCATCAAGCGAGCTAGCGTGGAGGAAAGAGAAGAACAACTGGACAGCACCAGCGCATACATTTTTGAATCACTTTGAAGATTGTTGCGCCGCTGTTTAACTAAAGGCATTAAAAGTTGAGCGCACTTGTATTGTATTATAGATAGGAAGGCATTTAATGGTTTTAATGTTGTTAGATAGGATTAACTGTAGATTAGACAGTTTACTTCCAGGAGGGAAAACGAATATAGGCACCCTCCTTGTATAATGGAGATAATTATTCAGCATTAGCATAGAGGAGCAAAGGAGAGCAACTCAGAGAACTGGTGAAGAAACCCCATGTACAGATATTGAGTTAATAGCAAAGCTTTGATTCAATTCCATGGCTTTGATTATTCTCTGTGTGTTGCTTATATTATGTTGTTGCATGTTTGCTTCTTGTTTTGCCTATTGTCTATATGCTGCATATGTGATTTCATGGCAGGTTCGAAATCTGAGGGATTGAGAGATTGAGTTTAAATCATTTCACTGTCTAAGCTAGGAGATTCCTACATAGAGTGCAGTGGAGTACCTCCACATAGAGTATGTTGAGGAGGCTGGACAGTTAAACCCTCATCTTTGGTTGCTCAGAAGTTGTGCTGAGATAGAAGAACCGTGCAGGTGAATTGTAGGTTGAGTGAAGTCTCAGAGTTAAGCCTGGGAAGAGAAGAACAAGAGAATCGTGGTTAAAATTCCATGGACTCGTTTATTTTCTGTATGTTGTTGGCATTATGCCTTTGCATATTCTCTTCTTGTTATGTACTTCTTTCATATGCTGCGTATGTGATCTTATGGAAGAATTGAGTTCAGAAGTGGTTTTCGAGTGATAGGTTGGTGATAGTTCAGGAGGGAGACTACCTAGCTCGTACTGAGGAATAGACCCAGGTGAAACCTGAATGAAAGAAGGTTCGGAGCGAAGGACTCTTCAAGAGGAAGAGAATCAGTGACTTGAACTCTTGAAAAAGAGTTAACCTCCAAGCGCAAGTGGAACTCATTAGCCATCACATTTCGGCATATCGGGGTTGGTGAGTGCAAGAGTTACATGCACGTTAAAATCGCGAATAGCGATTTCTCAATTTTGTGGGAGTCGTCGATCATTGGAAGGACAGGTGGCACGAACCCAGAGAATCGGGGTTTTTGGCATTCGGGGTTTCCAACAACAGGGAACTTTGTGTCAAGGATTCATGATCCGTGAAATCCCGAAGTGACGTGGCAGAGTGGGGCCCGATAGAAAGGAGAGTCCAGGTGGTGTCTGATCAAGAATCGGCACCTCGGGGTTCGGTGTTTGGAAAAGGCATGTTGTTGATGTCGCGAGTGGTGATATCCCGATCCGTTGACCGTTGACCATCGACATTCGGGGTTTGGAGTTTGGAGTTGCACGAGGAGTGCGCATAGAGTTCGCGATACCACGAAACCCGATTTCCCGAAGCAACTGCCGGGAGATCAGCAGAGAGTTCTGTGGGTGACGAGAAGTCTTGATACGGGAATTGAAGTGTGTTACAACTCTTCGGGCTGTGGAAAAGAAGGTCCTGGTGAGAGCGGCTGTGCCATCGAGGGCAGGTTGCGTCAGAGTGGTATCAGAGCCTTGTAATCTTGCCAGTATATTGCTAGAAAGAGAAGAGAAAGAGAAAGAGGAAGCACTCTGATACACACGACTTGCGTCAGAATGGTATCAGAGCCCAGAAGTGGAGTTCTCTTTGTTCAGGTAGTAGAGAGAAGTAGATTTCACCATGTCGCCCAGAAGAGAGAGACAATCTCCTGATTGTGAAGACAGGGATGCCTGAAGAAGGGGTAGGCCAGCAGGAAATGCTGAAATAGAGCGAGAGATGAGAGATCTCCGAGCCAGACTTGAAGAAATGGAGATCGCCCAGAGACGTGGTGTTGGTGCAACAGTGTTCAGTGATCCCGAGATTGAAGAGGAATATGGAAATGATGCTGAGGAGGTCACAGCAGAAGATGCCTCGACAGAAAGGTTGATCAGAGCCATTTCGAGGATGAGCTCGAAGACGAAGATGGACATTCCCGTCTATGAGGGAAGTCTAAATGCAGAAGAATTGTTGGATTGGATCCAAGCATTGGATACCTACTTCGACTATGAAGATATCAAGGAGGACAAGAAAATAAGGCATGTTTTTACCAAGCTGAAGGGACACGCAGCCTTATGGTGGGACGAGCTACAGATAGACAGGCGTTCCAAAGGAAAACAGAAGATAAAGAGCTGGGATCGAATGATCGCCAAGATGAAGGCGAAGTTCATTCCGAGAGACTATCAGATCAATCTGTTCAGACGCATGTAGAACTTGAGATAGAAGTTGATGACGGTGAAGGAATACACTGAAGAATTCTATAAACTCAACATCAGAGCTGGTCATCGGGAGAGTGATGATGAAAAGGTGGCAAGATACCTGAATGGGTTGAGGTATGACATTCAGGACGAGCTAAGCTTGATGGCCATCCGGACGGTGGAAGATGCTTACCATATGGATTTAAAAGTGGAGGAGAAGCTAAGCCGCAAGCACGGACAGCGAGGGAGAGGCAGGAGCTAGCCTAGAAGCAAAGTATTTGCCCATGAAAGAACTCAGAAGCCTCAGGGTAGAGTTGAAAGAGGTGGAACCTCATAGCAGCGGAAGCAATATGCTGAGCCGATGAGGCAGCATACTGAGTCGGGTGGCGGATATGCTGACGCCAATGTAATTCCTCGTACCCGAGGTAGAGGAAGGGGTAGAGGAGGAATTATCACATGTTTTACATGTGGGAAAGATGGACACAAAGCCGTGGACTGCCCAGACAGGAAAATGGACAGAGGAAAAGCTCACGTCACTAAGGCGCAGAGGCGTGACGTGGAGGATGAAGACACTGGGAGTGGGAAGTCACTGACAGTGCACAAGGCTCTCTTGAAACCTGAGAAAGAGGTGGACATCTCAGTGCAGAGATGTAGACTGTTCCAGACGACTTGAAAAACCAAGGGCTGGAAATGCAAGGTCATAGTGGACAGCGGAAGCACCGATAATCTCGTCTCGACTGAGATGGTGGAGAAGCTGGAGCTGAAAACGAACAAACACCCGAGTCCGTATAAAGTGACATGGTTGCAGAAAGGACACCAGGTATGTGTTACGAAGAAATGCTTGGTCAATTTTTAAATGGGTGAATATAAGGATGAAATTTTGTGTGATGTCATTCCCATGGATGTTTGTCATGTTTTATTGGGTAGACCTTGGCAGTATGACTGACATGTTGTTCATGATGGGAGAATGAACACATACACCTTGGAGAAGGATGGGAGATCACATACCTTACATCTGGTAAAGGATAAGGAAGTGAAGCTGGAAGTGAGCAATACCATACTCCTCATGAGTGGGAAGGAACTCCTCACAGAGTTGGAGAAGAATGAAGATCCACAATTCTTTGTTGTCAGGAAGCCGAGAATTGTCCTGACAAGCACAAGAGTGGATGACTTACCAGAAGAGATTCAGGAACTGCTGGAAGAGTTCGCTGATATCATCGTGGATGAACTACCCCGTTCGTTGCCACCGATGCGGAGTGTGAGTCACCACATTGACCTCATACCCGGAGCAAGTTTGCCAAATAAGGCAGCATACAGGTTGACACCTCAGGAGAACGAGGAGGTCAAAAGGCAGGTACAATATCTGGAAGATAAAGGACTAGTCAGAGAGAGTCTTAGTCCATGTGTTGTTCCAACAGTGTTGAGTCCGAAGAAGGATGGAGGCTGGAGGATGTGTACAGACTCTAGGGAGATAAATAAGATCACCATCAGATACAGGTTTCCACTGCCGAGAATGGATGACTTGATGGATTGCCTGAGTGGGGCAAACTACTTTTCCAAGATTGATCTCAAAAGCGGATATCATCAGATCCGGATGAGAGCGGGAGATGAATGGAAGATGGCATTCAAGACAAATTAGGGTTTGTACGAATGGTTGGTCATGCTGTTTGGGTTGATAAACGTGCCTAGCACTTTTATGTGGCTAATGAATGAAGTCCTGCAGGAATTCATTGGCAAATTTGTAGTCGTATACTTGGACAACATACTGATTTTCAGCAAGAGCAGGGCTGAACACCTGAGGCATTTGGCCATTGTAATGAGGAGGCTACAACAGGAGAAGATACTGATCAATTTGAAGAAGTGTTCCTTCATGCAGACAGAGCTAATTTATTTGGGTTTTGTAATCTCGGCAAATGAATTGAAGATGGATCCTGAGAAGGTTGACGTAATCAGGAATTGGCCATCGCCGAGAAATGTTTTTGAGGTAAGGATCTTTCATGGACTGGCTAGTTTCTACCGAAATTTCATTCGAAATTTCAGCGGAATTAGTGCAGCAATGATGGATACCGTGAAGAAACGACATAAATTTTTTCACTGGACAGCAGAGGATGAAAGGAGCTTCAATCTGTTGAAGTGAAAGATTACAGAGCAACCAATTCTGGTGTTGCCTGATTTTCAGAAAACCTTCCAGGTAAAGTGTGACACTAGTGGATATGCTGTTGGGGGGGTTTTGAGTCAGGATGACCAACCTGTAGCATATTACAGCGAGAAGTTGGATGACGTGAAGATGAAATACTCCACGTACGATAAGGAATTCTATGCCATCATACAGGCATTGAAAAAATGGAGGCATTATTTGATACCCAAGGAATTCATTCTATACAACGATAATCATGCATTGCAGTTCATGAGTCAACATGAGAAGCTAAATCAGAAGCATGCAAAGTGGGTGGAATACATGCAGAATTTTACATTTGTGATAAAGCACATTTCGGGGATTGCTAACAAGGTAGCTGACGCCTTGAGCAGAAAATGTTTATTGCTGTAGGAATTCAGGGTCAAGACTTTGGGTTTTGAGAATCTGAAAGATATGTATGCAGGTGACGCAGACTTTGGTGAGGCATACGAGGTAGCTAAGAACCCAGTTCTCAGGGATAGGAGTCTGTGTATTGACTACCTGATCCAGGATGGATTGTTGTTTAAAGGCAATCAATTGTGCATTTTAGATTGCTCTATGAGAGAGAATTTGGTGAAGGAGAAGCACAGTGGAGGCTTAGCAGGTCATTTTGGGCATGACAAAACGTTCACCAAGCTGAGTGAATCGTATTATTGGCCTAGCATGCATGCTAATGTTAAAATATTCATTGACAGATGTCGGATATGTCAACATGCAAAAGGCCGAAAGCAGAACACAGGGTTCTATCAGCCGTTGCCTATACCAGAGAGACCATGGGAAGCAATTAGTATGGATTTTGTTTTGGGATTATCGAGAACGCAAAGAGGCATGGATTCCATTTTTGTAGTAGTGGACATATTCTCGAAGATGGCACATTTCATCCCGTGTCATAAGACCAACGATGCAACCCACATCGCGAACTTATTTTTCAAGGAGATTGTGCGATTGCATGGATTGCCCAGGAGCATAGTCTCGGATCGGGACACCAAGTTCATAGGTCACTTTTGGAGGACACTATGGAAGAATCTAGGGACTGACTTGGCATTCATTTCTGCTTACCATCCACAGACAGATGGGCAGACTGAAGTAGTCAACAGAAGCTTTGGGAATCTGTTGAGGAGCCTGGTGACCGAGCATCACAGCAGTTGGGATCAGATCCTACCACAGGCAAAGTTTGCATACAACGATTCTGTGAATCGGAGTATAGGTGAGAGCCCATTTCAAATTTTGTATGGGACACAGCCGCAAGGAGTATCTAAGCTCAGGGAGTCAGAACAGGCTGAAACTAGCAGCGTGAGAGCTGAAGAATTTGCTGAGGCAATGCAAGAACTTCACACACAAGTGAAGCAGCGACTGATGAAGGCGAACCAGGAGTATAAGCGCAGATCCGATCAGAGAAAAAGACAACTTCAGTTTGAAGTTGGGGACATGGTTCTAGCACACTTAAGGAAAGAAAGGTTTCTGAGAGGAACATACAACAAGCTCAAGATGAAGAAAATCGGGCCATGCAGAATTCTGAGGAAATTTGGCGAGAATGCATATGAACTTGAATTGCCAGAGGGCATCGGGATATCTTTGATTTTCAACATTTCGGACTTATACCCCTACAGGACTGATAAAGCAGAAACTGGAACCGAGGAACCGGTGGTCCAGTGGCAGAAGCAATTGCCAGTTGCATAGAAGCTTGAGATGGAGTGCATACTGGATAAAAGAGTTGGAAGAAAGACCAGAAAAAAGAAATATTTTGAGTACCTGGTGAAATGGAAAAATCACCCAGTGGAGGATGCCAGCTGGGAAATAGAGACAGTAATTCAAAAACATGGGCAGACTGTGCAGGAGCTCATGGATAGGAGCCCATGAAATCTTTTGAGCCGAGGAGTATGATGCAGGAGCATCTACGACTTCATCAAGCGAGCCAGCGTGGAGGAATGAGAAGAACAGCTGGACAGCACCAGCGCATACATTTTTGAATCACTTTGAAGATTGTTGCGCCGCCGTTTAACTAAAGGCATTAAAAGCTGAGCGCACTTGTATTGTATTATATATAGGAAGGCATTTAATGGTTTTAATGTTGTTAGATAGGATTAGTTGTAGATTAGACAGTTTACTTCTAGGAGGGAAAACGAATATAGGCACCCTCCTTTTATAATGGAGATAATTATTCAGCATTAGCATAGAGGAGCAAAGGAGAGGAACTCAAAGAACTGGTGAAGAAACCCCATGTACAGATATTGAGTTAATAGCAAAGCTTTGATTCAATTCCATGGCTGTGATTATTCTCTATGTGTTGCTTATATTATGTTGTTGCATGTTTGCTTCTTGTTTTGCCTATTGTCTATATGATGCATATGTGATTTCATGGCAGGTTCGAAATCTGAGGGATTGAGAGATTGAGTTTAAATCGTTTCTTTGTCTAAGCTAGGAGATTCTTGCATAGAGTGCAGTGGAGTACCTATGCATAGAGTGCGTTGAGGAGGCTGGACAGTTAAACCCTCATCTTTGGTTGCTCAGAAGTTGTGCTGAGATAGAAGAACCGTGCAGGTGAATTGTAGGTTGAGTGAAGTCTCAGAGTTAATCCTGGGAAGAGAAGAACAGGAGAACCGTGGTTAAAATTCCATGGACTCGTTTATTTTCTATGTGTTGTTGGCATTATGCCTTTGCATATTCGCTTCTTGTTATGTACTTCTTTCATATGCTACATATGTGATCTTATGGAAGAATTGAGTTCAGAAGTGGTTTCCGAGTGATAGGTTGGTGATAGTTCAGGAGGGAGAGTACCTAGTTGGTACTGAGGAATAGACCCAGGTGAAGCCTGAACGGGAGAAGGTTCGGAGGGAAGGACTCTTCAAGAGGAAGAGAATCGACGACTTGAACTCTTGAAAAGGAGTTAAACTCCAAGCGCAGGTGGAACTCATTAGCCATCGCATTTCGGCATATTAGGGTTGGCGAGTGCAAGAGTTACATGCACGTTAAAATCGCAAATAGCGATTTCCCGATTTTGTGGGAGCCGTCGATCGTTGGAGGGACAGGTGGCACAAACCCGGAGAATCGGGGTTTTCGGTGTTCGGGGTTTCCAACAGCAGGGAACTTTGTGTCGAGGATTCGCAATCCGCGAAATCCCGAAGTGACGTGGCAGAGTGGTGCCCGACAAAAAGGAGAGTCCAGATGGCATCTGATCAAGAATCGGCACCTCGGGGTTCGGGGTTTGGAAAAGGCATGCTGTTGACATCGCAAGTGGCGATATCCCGATCCGTTGACCATTGACCATCGGCATTCGGGGTTCGGAGTTTGGAGTTACACGAGGAGTGCGCATAGAGTTCGTGATACCGCGAAACCCGATTTCCCAAAGCAACTGCCGGGAGATAAGCAGAGAGTTCTGTGGGTGACAAGAAGTCTCGATATGGGAATTGAAGGGTGTTACAACTCTTCGGGCCGTGGAAAAGAAGGTCCTGGTGAGAGCGACCCTACCATCGAGGGCAGGTTGCGTCAGTTTATGGCATGCCTCATTCTGTTTTCTCTGATAGAGATCTTGATTTTACTAGCAATGTTTGGGAATAATTGTTAAAGCTACAGGGAATCCAATTGCATCTTAGCACTGCCTATCACCCCCAAACGGATGACCATACTGAATTTTTCAACAAGTATTTGGAAACATATTTGAGTTGTTTTTCATTTGAGAGGAAAAATCATTGGGCTCATTGGCTACCCCTAGTTGAATGGTGGTAAAACACATCTTACCATACAACTAATCACATGATTCCTTTTAAAGTGGTATATGAAAAAGAGCCACCGTCAGTTCTCTTATACATGCCAGGGGTTTCAAAGGTTCAAGAGGTTGAAAAAAATATTACAGTCCAAGAGGCTATTCTTTGTGCCCTCAAAGAAAATTTTGTCATGGCTCAGAATCGCATGAAGAAACAAGAAGATCAAAGTCGTTTCAAATGTTAATTTGTTGAAGGAGACCAAGTGTTAATACAACTACAACCTTATAAGCATACTTCACTCAAAGTGGAACATTGTCATAAACTTATTCCCAAATTTTATGTTCCTTATATTGTGCTCAAGAGAGTGGGATTGGTGGCCTACTAGTTAGCTCTACTCATTCATTCTAAGCTCCATCCTATTTTTCATGTCTCCTGCTTAAAGAATGTGATTGGAGCTAACTGTCAAACTCAAACCAGCCTCCCTGAGTTGGATGAAGAAGTTTCCATCTGGTTGCATCCAAAATAAACTTGGGAGCAGTGAGAGTGCCATCTCCGTCATCACACCATCAAGGAAGTGTTAGTCCAATGTAAAAATACAACTCCAGAAGATTCCATTTGGGACTTGGCCACCATTCTACAACCATTTCCTTATTTGAAGCCTTCAGAAAAAGGTTTTTATTCAAGGGGGGTGGAATGTTAGGGACCTAACCTCCCTAACCCCTCACTTAGGTAGAATAATATATTTCCATGTAGCAAAGGTTGATATTAATAAGTCCTAGCAATAGGGAATAATAAGTCAAATGTAAGAAGACCTAATAGAAGCTTTTTCTTATAGAAGGGTCTTCCTTTATATTTTTATTTTGGGTAAATATATTTAGTATTAAAAGGAGTAGAGGGTATGCAAAGCTTTGTCTTAATAATTTTTGTAATGGAGTGCTACTTTGTTGGAGGTTTCCCCCTCGAAGAAGCAAGTGAACATTTTTTCCTATCAATAATGGTATTATTTTGATGTTGTAGTTTCATCTATTGTGTTTTTCCATTTTTATTCTCTGCAATATTTCTATTTTCAGCTATTATAATAGATATGTTACCTTACAAAATTAAAAACTTTTGCATTATTTTGATCATGTGCATGGGTCCGTGTACCTTCAAAAAAGAGGAAGGATTTGGAGCCCCAAAGCAAGGAATGCATAGTTTTGCGTTATCCCGAGGGTGTGAAGGGATACATATTGATATATACTTCAACATACAAGTTAGTCATTTAAAGGGGTATCCATTTTGAAGAAATTCCCATGCATGCATCTCAGGAACAACATGTAGAAACTTATGTACTTCCTCTTATACCAAATATTTGAGATGATGCATCATGCCACTTAGATAATATTTAATATATTATTTTCGAATTAGATTTGGAAGATCATGAGAATGCAAGTGAAGTTCTATATCCAATACCCAAATGGGCATAATCCACCCTCCAAGAAGTAGGTGATCCATGTTGCATACCTAAAAAGGATGAGATCCCAATTTGAGGAGGCTCTAGATGCACTCACAACCAGAGAACCAATAATTCCCATGCATTTCTACATAGTTATAGCATTATACCCTCATATCTATGCATAAGATGAAGATAATCCATATTGGGAAGAAACTATGCAAGTGGAGTACAACACCCTCCTCAAGAACCAGAATTAGGACTTGGTTCCACTTCCTTTAGATAAGAAGTTTTTTAGATGAAAATGGGTTTACAAGATGAAGAGAGAAAAAAATCGTCTTGTGAGAAGGTACAGAGAAATATGGGTGGAAAATGGATTTCATCAAGTCCACAAGAATGATTATGATGAGTCGTTTTCTCCAGTAGAAAAAAAGGACTCCATCTGATTGGATCTCACCATTGCAGCAACAAGGAGGTGGGAGGCCCACCAAATAGATGTGAAGAATTCATTTCTTCATGGAGATATATAAGAAGAGATATACGTGGAGCAACTGCAAGGGTACGCACTTGAATCCTCTCTAGTTTTCTAATTTAAAAATTCACTCCACGACCTCAAGCAGGTGCCTAGAGCATGGTATTCTAAGATGGATTCTTTCTTTCAAAAAAAAATGTTCGTTATAAATCAAATCCTAATGTTTATGTGTTGAGAACTTATGATTCTATGTTGATTTTAGTGCTATATGTGTATGATCTATTAATCGTAAGTATATTAGAATCAGTTATTTCTACAGTCGAGAATGATTTGCATGACATCTTTTCAATGTTAGACATGGGTCCATTACACTTATTCCTTGGTCTTGAAATCAACCAAGTTGATCCAGGAATCAATTTGTCTTAGGAAAAGTATGTCAAAGATCTCCTGTTCTAGTTGAACATGACCAATTGTAAGACAAAAACCACACCTTTCTTATCAATTTTCAAGTTATAGGATGGTTGGGATACACCATTGGTGGATTGCAACAAGTACATACAACTAGTGGGGATCCCCCTATGCATCAATCACTCCCATACAAATATATTGTATGTAGTGGGATTAGTTTCCAGGTACATGCAAGGGTTGCATGAGCTACATTGGAAAACTTCCAAGCACATCCTCTAATATGTAAAGGGTACTACCAATAGTGGGATTCATTATGATCCAAGTTGTACATTA
>JZKD02S0790582.1:53823-64684 GCA_000966675.3 Picea glauca | reverse complement strand
TTCATGTAGTACTTCAATGCCTAAACTATGATGTACAATTCCTTATCTTATTTGGGTATATTGTGATTGCACCAACAAAAGTTTCAAGTGTTATGTTATCCAACTCCTTCATTGTTTCAAAGGTTCTGCCATTGTGTATCATGTGAAATTTGCTTTGATTTCAAATGAAATTTCAAGTTTCATTAGATTTAATATTGATGCATTACAATTCTTTCAAGTCAAAGTTTAAGTTACTTGGTTTTCAATTGCAATTAATTGAAAGGTTATACTTTCCTTTTCTAATGTGCATTGAAGAGACACTTCATTCCTAAATAATTTGCTAACCCCATGAATTACCTTGGTTCAATTAAATTACTCTGCTGCAACTCACTATAACTCTGTTGTAACTCTACTGCAACACTATGTTGTAATTGTACTTTCTCCTTCAAATTTTGTGTTGTTACTCCACTTGTTGTTACTCACTATTACTCTATTGTAACTCACTATAACTCTGCTACAACACTTTCTGTAACTGTGTTGCAACTCACTATAACTATGTTGTAACTCTGCTGCAACACTATGCTGTAACTGTACTTTCTCCTTCGAATTTTGTGTTGTTACTCCACTTGCTGTTACTCACTATTACTCTGTTGCAACTCGCTCTAAATCTGCTGCAACACTTTCTGTAACTTTGTTGCAACTCACTATAAATATGTTGTAACTCTGTTGCAACACTATGCTATAACTGTACTTTCTCCTTCAAATTTTTTGTTGTTACTCCAAGGAGGCTACAATAAACAAGTTCGAGAAATGGTCTTAAGATATCATCCATAAATATTATAAGTGTTGTCATAGTATTTTGTAATGTAAATTGCATAATGACTCACTCATGCAATCCATGTGTTTTTTTGAAAGTAATATTCCAAATTATTCTTTGTGTATATTGTCATGTTGGTATCCTTACTTCTAATCCAACTTCATCATAACACATGCTTACAATATTTGGTTGATTAGTGCCTTGATTATTTATAGGGGATATATATATTACAATATATTATAATATTACAATATTACAATGTAATATTAATGCCATATTACAATGTAATATGGCATTACCATATTACAATGTAATATGGCATTACCATATTACATTGTAATATGGCATACAATATGGTATACCATATTTGATGTAATTTTATTTTTTTAAACCTGAAGTCATCGTGGCAATATCGATGAAAGTTCATCGGAATTTTCCACGAATATTCATTGCATATACAACATGTGCATCGTAAGTTATTGGCTTGGCATAACTTTTCATCCCAATTGCGACAAAGTTTCGTCGTAATTACCACATTTCTTTGTTGTTATTTCAACGATAGTTCGTCGTAATTGAGACGATGCATAGGGTTAACCGATATTGAAGGTGGTGACACGTGAAGAGCTATTTTCGTCTATGTTTCCATGCACACTTGGATCGTGGATATAGCGACGAAATTATTCCGACAAAAAAAAATCTTGGTTTTCGTGGAAATTGCAACGGATAAGTGTGGCAATATCAACGAAAAACTGTCACAAATTTTCTTATATGTACTAGTGATATGGTTGCCTCGTTAACATGGATCATTGTTTTCCTTGACATACCCATTGTGTGCATGACCCAAATCAAGAGCTATACAATTCTCCTCTTCCTTGTGGTCACTCACTTTCTAGGCCCAGGGTCAGGCATCCCCTTTCTACTATGTAGTCCCTTAGGCGATCCATCTTGCTTGACCAAGGTTCTCTTGCACAAGAATTTTTCTAGGGACACAGGGTTATCATGTCACAACAATATCCTTTTCCATGCTTTCCATCTTGGATATCCAACATATCCTTTGTATTATACACATACAGTCATCATGAGATATCATTATAACCATTTCAAACATAAATGTCAAATATGTTTTATACAGGAAAATAAAATTTTCCAAGCATGATAATTCTGCTCATAATGGTTGCCTCTGTAGCTATAGATTTCAGTCTTCCTTATGGGCTTACATATCTGCCATATCGAAGACCATTCTACCTGCAATTTCTTCAATTTAATTTTGGCCAAAACAATTCATCAGTAGTTATCAAATCATAATTCCCAAAACCGTTTTATATAGGAAAAATAAAACTTCTAGACATGAGCTTCTGCTCATAACAATTTGACTCTTGCAACAATAGGCATTGGTCTTATTTATGGGCTTACAACACTACCATATCCCATACCCCTTTCCTCTTGCAATTTCAACATTCCTCAACCAAACAAATTGTCAATATCTCATGTACAAGATATATATTTTCATGGAAATGATTCAAAAAAAAATAACAAAGTTCTCTTAGAATTGTTTACAACTATAATTCAATTACTTATATTAATCCAACTATCAATTGGAATGAAGTCATCATTACATACAAATGTATTACCAGTCACACAGAATTTTCATAATGAAACAGTTAATAAGATAACAATCAATGTGCCAATACCCATGGTCACATCTACTACATAATACCACATAACTATGTCATGTATTCCACCATGATGAGTTGGAAGGTATGGCTAATGATTCAACACATTGTTGGGGCTAAATACATGCACTATTAATTCCCACATTTAATTATCAATCGGGCCTCGTAAGCTTCAAGGTGAAGGTGCATGAAACACAGGATTAGAGCCTAGTCTAGCCTAATCTAATGTCTTCAAAACAATCTTCAAACCCACACTTCAGGAATTTAACACTAAGGATTCATCACTGGGACACAGGAATAACTTAGTTCTATAAAGGCTTAGATCAAAGTCTTTCATTCACTCGGGGTGATGTTGGTGTGATTAATCGTGAGTAGATTACTTAAGTCTTTTGTCCTTCAATGATTATTTCCTATAGCAGATCCACCCTTAAATACAATAAAATTAGAAATAAGCAAACAAAAATAAGATTCACGATAGAAAATAACACCTTAGGAAGAATTCCAACGCGTGAAGGCCATGTTTCATGAGTGATACCTTTAATCTGTTCATTGGTGATTAAAGCTATAAGGAATTCAAAATCATTCAATGCTAATCAACATTAAATATGTCCTACTTATTTCAAAACATTTATATTCTAGAGAAACAGGAAAAATCAAATCAAGTGTTGTGAGTGCAAGTGACAAAACAAGTTTAGTAGAAAAGGATATCTAAAAAGTAAATCTATAATCTAAATCCACACCAATCAACAACTGGTACAAAAACAATGCAAACTAAAATCAAAAACCAGTGCAGAAACATAGCTGAGTACAAAGCCAAAATAATTGCAAAAGCAAAGCAACTTTACAAGGAAAAATGTGCAAAAGAAACTCTAAAATCTAAGGAAGTTTTCAACTCAGAAATCGTGCTTCAAGTGAAATGTGTTAATCACATGCCCTGCTTATGAATTTAGTTACCATGCAATACAAAACAAATATGCAATTCTAAGAGTATGATATTCAATTCTAAATGTTTTATGCACCTCACACAGATTTCTATTCATTGTTGTCCCAAATTTATTTAGAATGTCAGGGTTAATTAGATCCTATGCTCTGTTTATCAAATAGTTTATATCTGAAATCTTCAAGCAATGATATAAATCAATGCACTTTGTATTTCTTGTATTTTTGAAATGAACACATCACACATGAAAATCATTAAGCGTACCCTATCATATGGATTTCTAAATGCATACAATCAAAGGGTAAGATCTCTGAGTTTTAGTTTTTGAATCAAATGTAAAAAGCACAATCAAAATGTAATAAATTGAAAGAAAATAATAAATCAAGTTTGTATCAAGATAAATAACCTCAACAAATCTTCTTTATGCAGCAAATGAGAATATAAAATGTTGATCTAAAGACTGTCAAAAAATGTAAATCTAGTATTCTACCTTATCTATAAAACAACACAACAAATACCAAAGGATGGGGGCCCTTACAAACTTGTCTTGTGTTGTGGAAGAAGTCTACAGTAATAAGGACTAATCCACACCATGTACAAGAACAACAAATCTTTTTATTAGCTAGAAAATCCAAGGAATTACAAGCACTCCTCCATATGTTCATTCTTCTTCACAACAATGAATACATCTCCTCCATTACAAAATGATAATAGCCACCCTCTTAACCTTTTAACAGTCTTATTTATACATAAAAATCATTGAAGAAAGGATGGGACTAAATCCTAAAGATCTGATTTCAAAACTTACATTTTTAGGACAAATCTTCAAAAATCTGGGTTTCACTGCAATTTGGGCAGATTTGAGTTAGGCCCCCACCCATATATTCCAAACCAATTATAATTTTTAAAAACTATATGTGCCTTACTTAATTTTCCATATTCTAGACAAAACCCATTTGGTAGAATTTCTAGATCTGATGCCATCTGCACGAAAATCGAGGCGCAAGTTGGCAGTTTGAGTTTTTCAATAATTTTAGGAGAATCATTCTCCCTGAGATGGAGGTCCACACATGTGATATGGGTGAATTATACCTCATTTTTCCACATGTAAACGTGGCTCCAGACAAAACCCATGTACCTGATTTTCCTCTAGAAGCTTTCCAAAATTTCGAATTATTTCTAGTACCGGATTAGCACAGTTGGTACTAGATTAGAACAATTAGTACCAGAATGTTGTAGCTAGGGGTTTAGTACCATATGACCATATTCATGACTATGGGTACCGGACTGACGTGATGGTAGTACTAGATGGAGCTAGTACCAGAATAGGCACAATCTGGTATCGGATGAAGCTGGTACTGAAAGAGGTAGAGAGATGGTACTGGATGAACGCCAAGGTAGTACCGGATCACTGCAAAGTATTGGATGACATGGAGTGTGGGTACCGGATGACTATCTAGGCATTGGCTGACTGTAGAACCTTCTGGTATCGGATGACTTGGAATATCAGATGGCTTGCAATGCGGGTACCAGAATAGGAACAATACAGGTACCCGAACATGGATAATGCATATACCAAAACTTGAACAGTACAGAACATGTTTCTTGGACATAGAAACACAGTATTAAACCATCATCGATAGAACTATTGCATGATCATCCTTCTAATCACTAAAAATATGGAAAACTATGTATTAACCACATAGGATGAATAACAAGAGATAATGAAGGTTTATGGTGTAATTAGCGATATATTATTGACGAAATGTGGGGATAAGGTTTAATGATAGGTGTATTTGTATGGTGGAAATTATGACAAAACTGGAGCTTAACACACATCATCCACACACTTCCTACTTCTTGCATAACTATTTGGTTACCTTCCTTTTCCACCCAAACACAACACCAGGAATATAATCCTTAGGTTCTCTTCAGTGATGGAAAAGAGGTTGTAATCCAAATATCAGATATACAGTAGATACTATCGAGCACTCACATAGCGCTATAGCCCTTCCATATCCAACCATATTATGGTCTCACACATGACTAGCTCTATGGATATTCATTGTTATATAAAGATTATGTCTCCTAAATTACCTGGTTATGATCGCATAACCAATCATAACATAATATGAAACTGATATTTTGACGCAGACTCCCTGCCCTCGGGCCGAGATCCACACAGTATCTTCACTAAAACCATGCCAAGGGTTAATCAAACCCTTTGTTTGGCCCACAAAGGACTTCAGGTTTCTGGAGTTGGAGAGTCCCGATATATCCCCATAGCTCTTGACAAATGCCAAAATGCAAATTTTCAACTAGGGTTGACTACTCCAATGCACACCACCTGTTTCCACTAAATTCGGCTTTTCGGGACTTGACCGAATGACCCAACGATCGTTCCTCTTGCCTTATGATTCCCCGAATTCCAAAATTCTGGAATGTTGAAATGGGCTCAATGTCCCATGGAATGCGTGATCAATGGCCTTTCAGGACTCTGCGTACCAGGAGTTCACAATTCTTGATCCCAACTCACTCACCGCAACAATTCCCGAATTCCAAAATAACGACCCTTTTTCGGGATTTTGCGTACCGGGATTTTGAAACTCTCAGTTCCAAAAATTACTTGTCTCCTCTACTTCTCGGACCCCAGAAATATGAAATGTCAAAATTCCACTCCGATGACACTTCGTGTTTTGCGACTTTGGGGTTTTCAGTGCAAAGTGCCCTGCTCCTTGTCATCAAAATTTCCAAAATGCCAAACCCCAATATGTTGAAATGTTGATGTTTCACACCAAAGGCACGTCGTGTTTTGAAACTTTGCGATTTTCAATGCTAAGGTCCTGGTTCCTTGTCATCAAGATCTCTGGTATGCCGAACCTCGAAATACCAAAATTTCACACTTGATTATCCCTTTCACGAACCAAGAGTTTGAGTGACCAAGGGTTTTGACCTGCACTCCGAACTTACGGGTCCCAAATTCCCGAAATGATTTGATGGCTCAGACAGACCACGATCAATGATCCACATTGATTCTTGATGTCAGGGTGGCAGATTCATCCAACTCCTAACCACCTTCCAATTCCTCTGGATCCTACGTTCCCCGTGACTTCACGAGTTCTCCACAGATAATTCTGACCACCAGATGCACTCCTCAAGGAATTTTTTCCAAACGACTCAGCATTCTCCCTCCTAAACTTAAATTCTATGAGATGATTTCAGCCTCTGTCACCCTTTGAACACTTCAAAGGTTAAATCCCACCTCATCTTTCACTTCTAAACTCAAGCTTCTAAAATGATCCCTGCTCGCACTCCTTGCAGCAAACCTTCAAATAACCTCTGGTTATTTGGATCTCTGACCCTGTGCACTCCTTGCAATAGTGGTCCTTCGACCTTCCTTCTAGATTTATAAAATCCAAGGCTTCAACTGGCCTACAGACACCTTGCATGGATCTGTACTTCACCTACACTTTAGCTGGTATGAGAACAATGGTATCTCTCCTAAGATTTCTGAGATAAAACTCAGACCCTTGTCAATGCACACCTTGCGGACATTTGTTGCACTCCTTGCATAAATTCTTAGGAAGAGAAACAATTGAAACTCATTTTTCTCCTCTCTCAGACTTTATACACTCAACATGAAATCATACACATAAAACAGCGTTGAAACAAATGCATAAAGAGAAACAAAGCAAATGTAAACATATCATTCAGCAAATGTAAACAGTAAGCATCACAACACCATGAAAATTGAGTCAAAGCTTCAAATATTAATTCAAGTGCTCATGTACATGGGTTCTTCTCTACAACTATCTACTACAACTCTACAGATTATGAATTCGGAATGATCATAAAGTTATAATGATACAAGGGTGAGGGTGTCTATATCCATTTTCCTTCCTATGCTTCTAAAAATATCTAATCTAACATTCATACCTACCTAGTTTACATTAACAGACTTAAATGCCTAATAAATCCAGCAGATGAGAGTAATCTCTCTAGATCTGTTCATATCTCCAAGACATAAATGTAAGTACACCTTTTCCTAGCTATTACATCAATGCTTCAAATTTCAGAATTTTAAAAGTTTTCATAAAAACGTGCTCCTTTTTCTCATCTACGCGTCTAGTTGTTCCTTTGGCTAGGCACATGCTTCGGCTTTAGATTTGTATGATGCTCCTGCATCATACTCCCTTTCTTGAAAATTTTCGTGAACTCCTGTTCATGAGCTCTTGCACGGTCTGTCCATGCCTATGAATTGTTGCTTCATCCTCCCAACTGGCATCTTCAACTGGATGTCCCTTCCACTTGACCAAGTATTCAAAATACTCTTTTCTCCTAGTCTTTTTTCTAACCCTTTTGTCAATTATGCTTTCCATCTGTGGATGTTTAGCTACAGGCATTTGTTTTTTCCATTGAACCTCTTTTTGTTCCTCCTCTGTTCCTTCTTCTTGAGCTCTGTAAGGGTACAAATCCACAACATTGAATATCAGTGAGATTCCAACCCCATCGGGTAATTCAATCTCATATGCATTTGCCCCAAATTCTTTATGACCTTGCATGGCCCAATCTTTTTCATCTTCATCTTATTATACATTCCCCTTGGGAACCTATCTTTCCTGAGATGTGCAAGAATCAGATCACCAACTTCGAATTGAAGTTCTCACCTGTGTTGATCTACCCTCCGCTTGTATTCTTGACTTGAAATCTGCAATCTCTCCTTAACTCGGCTATGAATCTCCTTGATTCCTTCTACAAAGTCTTCTGCACTAGCACTCATGAATTCATTTTGTTCTGAATCATTCAATTCAGAAACTCCCCTTGGTTTCATTCCATATACAATCTGGAATGGACTCTGCCATGCGCTTCTATTAAGTGAATCATTGTAAGTGAATTTCGCCTATGACAGAATGTGATCCCATTGACTGTGGTGTTCAGTCACTAAGCTCCTCAATAAATCTCCCAAGATTATGTTTACAACCTCTATATGTCCATTCATCTGAGGATGATATGATGAGCTAAAAGACAAACTTGTCCCCAACTTCTTCCATAAGGTCCTCTAGAAATTCCCTTCGAACTTGGTATCTCGATCAGACATGATACTCTTTGGCAAGCCGTGAAGTCTGACGAATTCCTTGAAAAACAGGTTCGCAATATGAGTTGCGTCACTGGTTTTCTGGCATGGTATGAAATGTGCCATTTTTGAAAATTTGTCGACTACCACAAAGATTGAATCATATCCTCTCTATGTCCTTGGCAGTCCCAATATGAAATCCATGCTCACTGTATCCCATGGCCTTTCAAGTATGGGTAATGGTTGGTATAACCCTGTGTTCTGCCTTTTCCCTTTCGTGTGTTGGCAAATTTTGCACCTGTCCACAAATTTCTTGACATATGTCCTCATCCCTAGCCAAAAATATGAGCCATTCAACTTTAAGAACATCTTGTAATGACCGAAATGTCTGACCAATCCTCCATTATGTTTTTCCTTCAACAAATTTTCCCTCATGGAGCATTTTGGAATACATAGTTGACTTCCCCTGAACAATAATCCATTTTGGATCATGTATTCAATCCATCGGCTTCTGTCCCTGAGAATTGGATTCTCATATGCCTCATATGCCTCTTTGAAATCTAGATCATCCATGTACATTTCTTTAAGTTTATCAAAACCTAAAGTCTTGACTTTGAATTCCTACATAAGCAAACATTTCCTGCTCAAAGCATCATCAATTTTGTTAGCAGTTCCAGAAATATGCTTAATCACAAAAGTAAAATTTTGCATGAATTCAACCCATTTAGCATGCTTTTGGTTCAAATTCTCCTGTCGAGTCACAAATTGTAAAGCATGATTATCGTTGTACAAAACAAACTCCTTAGGAACCAAATAATGTCTACACTTCTTCAATGCTTGTATGACTGCGTAGAATTATTTGTCATATGTGGAGTACTTAACCTTCACTTCATTCAGTTTTTCGCTGAAATATGTGATTGGCCTATCATCTTGGCTCAAGACCGCTCCAATTGCAAACCCACTCATGTCACACCTGACCTGGAATGTCTTGCTAAAATATGGCAAAACCAGAATTGGTTGCTCAGTGATCTTCTTCAATAGGTTGAAACTCTTCTCTGCTTCCTTCGTCCAATGAAAAGATTTGTCTTTTCTTCACCGTATCCATCATCGATGTGCTAATCCACTAAATTTTTGGATGAATTTCCTGTAGAAGCTATCCAAACCATGGAAGCTTCGAACTTCAAACACACTCTTCGGCGATGGCCAATTATTAATCACCTTTATCTTTTCTGGATCCATTTTTAATTCGTTTGCAGAGATAAAAAAAACCAAATAAATGAGTTATGTCCTCATAAATGACGATTTCTTCATATTAATCAGCAATTTCTCCTGCCATAATCTCCTCATTACTGTAACTAAATGCTTTAAGTGGTCTACTTCTGTCTTGTTGAAAATTAATATATCGTCAAGATATACAATGATGAATTTCCCTATGAAATCCTTCAGGACTTCATTCATCAACCTCATGAAAGTACTGGGCACATTCAATAAACCAAATGGCATGACAATTCATTCATACAGCCCCTCATTCGTCTTGAATTTTGTCTTCCATTCATCACCTTACCTCATTCGAATTTGATGATATCCACTTTTCAAATCAATATTTGAAAAAAAAATTGCTCCACTCAAGAAATCCATCAAGTCATCCATCCTTGGTAATGGAAATATGTATTTGATGCTAATCTTATTGATTTCCCTTGAGTCTGTACACATTCTCCAGCCTCCATCTTTATTTGGGCTTAGAACTATCGAAACAATGCATGGACTCAATCTTTCTCGAATCAATCCTTTGTCTACTAAGTTCTGGACCTGCCTCTTAACTTATTCATTTTCCTACAGCATCAACCGATATGATGCTTTGATCGACAAACTGGCTCTAGGTATAAGATCGATATGATGGCTTATACTCCTGATAGGTGGCAACGAACAAGTTAGTTCGTCCACTACTATATCATCAAACTCTCCCAACAACTCTTTTATCTCTTCGGGTAAATCATCTATCCTTGTACTGGTCAAAACAATTTTGGGCTTCTTGGCCACAATAAATTGTGTGTCTTCCTTCTTCTTAACCTCATCAAGAAGTTCCTTCCCACTCATGAGAAGTACAGTGTTGCTCATTTATGTTTTCACCTCTTTATCCTTAATTGGCAACAACATGTGAGTCCTACCATTTTTCTCCAGGGTGTACGTGTTCTTTCTCCCATCATGAAATATGTTTCTGTCATATTGCCATGGTCTACCCAGCAATAGATGACAAACATCCTGTTGGAATATTGGTTGTTGTCATTGATGTCAACCCTAGTCATGGGTTTTGGACCACAAGATTGATGAAGTTATTTGGACATGAAGGAAAATGAACATGCAGATACAACACCCAT
>JZKD02S0790582.1:30622-42262 GCA_000966675.3 Picea glauca | reverse complement strand
GGATTAATCCAATAACAATAATAATAATAATGACATGATTAATCTGCAATGGGGATTTAATCCAATAATAAAATAATAATAAGAATGCTCTTCGCAGTTACATTATTTCAACATATACCACATTGATGCAGACCCCCTACCCTCGGGCCGAGATCCTCACAGGATCTTCACTAAAACCATGCCAAGGGTTAATCAAACCCTTTGTTTGGGCCACAAAGGACTTTAGGTTTTGGAAGTTGGAGAGTCCTGATATATCCCCACAGCTCTTGACAAATGTCGAAATGTGAATTGTCAATGAGGGTTGACCGCTCCAACGCACCCCAACTGTTTCCACTAAATTCGGCTTTTCAGGACTTGAGCCAACAACCCAATGAACATTCCCCTTGCCCTCTGATTCCTAAAATTCCCAAATTCCAGAATGCCGAAATGGGCTCAATGTCCCATGGAATGCGCAATCGGTGGCCTTTTGGGACTCCTCATAGTGGGAGTTCGTGATTCTCGATCCCAACTCACTTGCTGTGCCAATTCCCGAATTTTGAAATAATGACCCTTTTTCGAGATTTCGCGTACCAGGAGTTTGAAAATCTTGGTTCTAAAAATTACTTGTCTCCTCTACTTCCCAGACCCCATAAAGCCAAAATGCCAAAATTCCACTCTGATGACACTTCGTGTTTCACGACTTCAGGGTTTTCAGTGCAAATTACCCCACTCTTTGTCATCAAGATTTTCGAAATGTCAAACCTCGATATGCCAAAATGTCGATGTTTCACACCAAAGTCACGTCGCATTTCACAACTTCAGGATTTATAATGCTAAGGTATTGGTTCTTTGTCATCGAAATTTCTGGTATGTCGAACCCCGAAATACCAAAATTTCACACTTGATTATCCCTTTCACAAACCAGGAGTTTGAATGACCAAGGGTTTTGACCTGTACTCTGAACTTATGGGTTCCGAATTCCCAAAATGATTTGATGGCTCAGACAGACCACAATCAATAATCCATGTTGATTCTTGATGTCAGGGTGGTGTATTTGTCCAACTCCTACCCACCTTGCAGCTCCTCTAGATCCTACGGTCCTCGTGACTTCGCGAGTTCTCCATAGAGAATTTTGACCACCAGATGCACTCCTCAAGGACTTCTGTCCAAACGAATCAGCATTCTCCCTCCTGAACTTAACTTCTATGAGATGATTTCATCTTTCGTCCCCCTTTGAACACTTCAAAGGTTAAATCCCTCCTGAGCTTTCACTTATAAACTCAATCTTCTAAAATGATCCCTACTCGCACTCCTTGCGGAAAACCTTCAAATAAACTCTGGTTACTTGGATCTCTGACCCTGTGCACTCCTTGCAACAATGGTCCTTCAACCTTCCTTCTGAATTTATAAAATCCAAGGCTTCAACAAGCCTGCGCACACCTTGCACGACTCTATGCTTCACCTGCACTTCAGCTGGTATGAGAACAACGATATCTCTCCTGATCTTTCTGAGATAAAACTCAGACCCTCATCGATGCACACCTTACGAACATTCGTTGCACTACTTGCAGGAATTCTTAGGAAGAGAAACAATTGAAACTTATTCTTCTCCTCTCTCAGACTTTATACACTCAACATGAAATCATACACATAACACAGCATTGAAGCAAATGCATACAGAGAGACAAAGCAATTGTAAACATACCATTTAGCAAATGTAAATAGTAAGCATCACAACACCATGAAAATTGATTCAAAGCTTCATATATTAACTCAAGTGCTCCTGTACATGGGTTCTTCTCTACAACTCTCTGCTACATCTCTACATCTTATGAATTCTAAATGATCATAAAGTTACAATGATACAAGGGTGAGGGTTTCTATATCCATTTTCCCTCCTATGCTTCTAAAACTGTCTAATCTAACATTCATACCTACCTACTTTACATTAACAAACTTAAATGCCTAATACATCCGGCAGATGAGAGAAATCTCTCCATATCTGTTCATATCTCCAAGACATAAATGTAATTACGCCTTTTCCTAGCTATTACATTAATGCTTCAAATTTCAAAATGTAAAACATTTTCATAAAAACGTGCTCCTTTTCCCATCTACATGTCTAGTTGTTCCTTTGGCTAGGCACGTGCTTCGGCTTTGTCTTTGTACGATGCTCCTGCATCACATTTTATCTAAGTGCATTCTAGCATCAACAACCCTTACATACTTTGGGCCTTCAACCATTACATATCAATTTAAATAATGAAAATTAACTGAGGGAATCCTTACCTTGATCCCCTTCAACATGTATGCATCAACGGAAACTAAATGCATACATGTCTGGTTGTTACCAAACTACTTGTTGTTTTCTGACCAACTGGTATTTTTATAAGATCACAAAATTCCCCCTTCATCATTTTTATCACCTTTCTTGCCATCCTCATGGGTCTTCTCCTCGATGGAAATTATAAGAAACAACAACATCCACATATTTAACCCTGTTGTATCATTTTTCCTAAGTACATAATCCATCCTTAGTCATAATCAAGCATTATTTCATAATAACAGACTATTCTAAGTTCACCAACATGTTATATGCATATCCAAGCATGTACAGATGCAAAATTACACATCTATATGCACCAAACATTTATTGTTAGCATGCCTACTAATTCATATGCAATTTAACTTCATTGTATGCTTCATGGATTCTAGTGCATTTATGTTTCAATTCACTTATTTATTTATCTATTTCTATTGTATTTGGTTGTCCTTGAATTCCTTTAGATCCTTGATGCCTTGTGTGCTCCCATTCTTCTCATATGCACTATAGTTTCCTGGGTCTGAACACTTTTCCAGCCACGTTCGATCTGGCCATTCTTTCCCACTTAGCACCACTCCCCAATGGAAATGCATTTTTGTTCAGTGCCACTTTTGAAGTGAGAGAGCATTCCAATTCCTCTACATTGACATCTTGCTTCCACTGTGAACTTTGATTTAATATTTTAGACAATAGATAAGTCATATCTAACAAATCCTTCCCTGGAACTCCTATGCTTGACACATAGAGATTATTCACACACCACCTCTTAAGATCTTTGTTTCCTTCCACATCAAGCTTGCAACTGTCTACACATCTCTACCTTCAAGGCTATCGAGCCTTACTTTTCCTTTCTATGCCCATTAATGACGTTATTCACCTACTAGCTTCATGTCCCATGTAAGGATTCTTTCTTTTGTAGTACCTCATCCAACTTTTGTGAGCAAAGTCATGCCTCCATGACCCTAACATCTTATCATATTCTTGAATTGATCTGGTTATACCTCTAATCCCAATAAACCTGCAAGCAACCATCTTGTTAGAGCTATACATATCATACAAAAATTGTCAATTAAATTTACAGGTACCTTTTCATTTAAGTGATATTATTATTCTTTAATCAATATCATTTTTCCTTTTTATATGAACTAACTCTTTTTTAATCATGACTATGTGTCAGTTCTTTTGTCTTCATGTGTTGATCACAAATATGGATTGACTCATTATATCATACTGTTATAACCCTAAAATGCACCACACATGCTTACCTGGCATCAGGCCAACTTATATCCCTTCCTTGCCAAGGCCATGCTGAACAAACTCTTGAAAAACCTCTTAAATCAAGTAACCCGCGCCCTAACCCATTACTGGGCGCGTTGGAACGCTGGCAGGCCTTATACTACACGCGTTGGAATGTTGGTTGGCCCACTATAGCCCGTGTTTACCTAACAAAGCACAAAAACAGGAAAGTTGTCGACAGAACGAAAAGCTTTGGGTCAGTTAACTGGAACTCCTAGCCATGCATGGCCGAGAGTTCGTCCAAAAACCTAGCTCCTTCTAGCCTATAAAATAAGGGGTAGGGGTACTATTCAAGGGAGGAAAATCATAGCAAAGAAACTTTGCCCAATTGCCGAATCCGTTTTGTCCCAACCCTTTAGACTTTCCTCAAGCTTTAGGAGAATTCAAGCAAAACAGTTGGAGGACAAAGAAGAGGAGGAGCCCAGGATCAGGATCAAGGAACGGTGGTCGATCTCCATGATTATTGTAAGTTGATTCATCTTGAGATTAATAAAGAATACTTTTCCCGTCCCAATGTACGAGTCTTATATATTTTATTTGATTTATGCTTAATCTCTAACCCTCTAGTATAACAATAGCATGCATGTGTAGTGTTTTTGTCTTGATTGCAGGATCGTCTTTGGAAGGAGCAGCAGAAGCAAGGAGATAAAGCGCAATGGAGGATCTACACCAAATGACGGTAAAAAGGTTAGTCGGTTCTTTCCATGTTTGCATGTGAAAAAGGGTTTTAGGTTTGGGGTAGAAGGTTAAAAGTAATTTCTTAAGGGTCATGATCTGCATGCAAGTTTAATCCCTAGCTTGTTAGTCCGTAGGGTATAATTTCCCCACAACAGAATTGGCGACTCCGCTGGGGATATTACTTTTAGGGTTTTCGGATTTCATAGAGGTTCTTGGGTAGTTTAAAGGAGTAGATTCTCTATTTCTTTGTTTTTCTTGTTTTCTGTTAGGTCAAATCTAGCAGGGAACTTGGTTCATAATACCATTTTTTCCTTGACTATTGCTTGACATTTATTATCGGGACACACAGAGGTACACGCGGCCTGCAGAAGGCCTGCACACGTGTAACCCACGCCCTGCAGAAGGCATGCACACGTGTAACCCGCGCCCTAACCTTCTCTAGCCCGCTTTTGAACGATTGCCGCAGAGGTTTCAGTAGCGTGTAGGACATAGAGAGCTTAAGAGGCAGTCTCCTCTTCCCTGTCAGAATTTTACATTCTCAGGGGGCTTTCTGGATCCTGTCTGGGTCTTGTTGGTTCACTGTCTTGTTTTCAGTCTGCTTCATTGTGTTTGATTTTGCATTTATTTTTTCCTTTTCTATTAAAGAAGAAGCAACCAAGCCTTTAAGAGACCCTGGTTGTCAATACCAGAGGCCTTTTTTCAGGTCTGGGCTGCCTGTGTTTGATTTTGTCTTAGCTTTTATACAGACCCGTGACCTGTTCAAGTTTAGCCCGCGGGTACCCGTGCACTGTTATATCTCAGCACGCGATTGCACGCGTGCTGTTTCAGTGATAGTCGCGGGCTTGATTGGTTTCTTTTCATCCTGGGTGGGGCAGTCATCCCTTCCTGTGGTGAGAAGTATTTCTCTCAGGGGTTTGAGTCTAAGGCTGCACAGTCAGCAGGTTAGGGCCTCTTATCCTTAGCCTGTGTCTTTATTAGTTGATGTTTTGATAGAAAAGACAAAAGAAAAAATTTTGTGTTATGGTTTTTAGACAAGCATTAGAATCGATGCTTTCTTGATTTCCTTTATGCGTCTTTGATCTGGTTCGTTGCGATCTGTGCTTTAAGCCAAAACTTTATTTTGTTTTCTTGGTTTTGTGCTTGTCGTCATTTTCCCTTTATTGCTTCATTTTGCAATTAAATAAAAAAAAAAACTTTTGTTTCATTTTCTTCTTGGTTTGAAGATTGTGTTGTTGCATCAGTAGCTAGGAAAAATTCTTTTTTCATAAGTTTTTGCACTGCATTTAGAGTATAAGTAGCTCACATATTTGAGTGAAATTACTTGGTGTTTGCTGCATGAAATCTTAGGAAATTTGAAAAGAATAGAAGTCTTTCTTGTTGACAAGTTGTTGGTTTTTGCATTGTTTGTAAAAGTTTTTGTTTCCAAGCATTTCTTGTAAATTTTTCTTTGAGTCTTTACACACCATCAGTTTCACTTTCATACCTTGTGACTTAAAAATCCCATTAAAATCAATGCTAATTAAAATCAATTAGACTTTTTGTTTGTAGGGTGCATACACTAGCTCAGGACTAGGGCCTTGGAATAGGTTGGAGAGTAAATTCTCCAAGGCCACTCAAACCAAAAATTGGAGTCTGTCAATAGGGAGTGTAGAAGTCTAGTAGCATGAAATTTATCTGGGACCCCCCTCTAACACAGGGGCTAAACACGAGGTCGCGTAAGGAAAGGTAGCGGAGATAACCCCTCCAAAGCTGGACCAAGCATAGTGGAGAACACATATCGAGGATTTGTTCAGGGATTCCGTCATTTTAATTTGCCATGGAGCTTTGTGGGTCTTGAATCTGTTCGAGGTCCTTAGTTGTCTTCTAGACCATTTTCTCTCGATACCCTTGACAGGTTCCAGGCTTGATACCCTCCTCATTGTGGTCTACCCGACTATCGACTGTACCCGCCTGGTGACTGTTCACGTGCTGGCAAACTAGTTGTCAATCTTTTCTAGGGACATACACAGGTGACTGCGAGGGTATACCACGGTACCTAGGACAGAAATCGGGCCACGCTTTGCAGAGTATACCCAGAGGGTGTTTCCGTATTCGAGTTTCACTTGCACCGATAACTTGCTCTAGTGTTGGTTTTTGTAATTGTTCTTCAAAATAGTTAGTGACTGCTTGTATTATCTCATAGGGGCTTATTTTAGTGTGTGTTACTGTTTGTTCATGTAGAATACCTTAGCGTGTCATGAATCTTCTCACACAGTGGAGGATTCAGAGCTCCGTCGGTCACAAAGGCTTCTGGGCCTGCCGCCGGTTATACTAGATCCACCCCCCCCACCATTGAGGCGGAAGCTAGCCCAACGAGGGTCTTTTGAAGAAACCGGGTTTCAAACCATTGAGCCCGAACAAATCCCAGAGGAATCAACTGCCAATATTGGCGTAGTTGAAACCCCATCCACTGATACTTGGCTGGACATTATTGTGCCAATTCAATTTTACGAATGCCTATCAGTGCCTAACCCAGTTATGGAGCCAAAATCTGTTACTTCCTCTGGGAATTATCCCATTCCCATCACCATTGCTACCACAAGAGAAGCTTCTCCTAACTTGCCTTTGTCGACAGTCCGGGCCACCATGGTCTCGGCCGCAACTACGTCGCATAGTGGACCGACCCCATCTATCGCGACGGCCACACCTCCTTACACACCTAGTGCGATCGGTCCTCCATTTTCATACAGTATGCCTAGTTCAGGTACAAGTCCTTCACTCATGTCCTCCACTCTATAGACTTTGGGTTTGGGGACAGGGATCTCTAACGCTCCTCTACAAGGTCAACTTGGGGGCATTCCTGTCCCTTTCAGTGCTTTTCCTTACGCTGGAGGTCATATCCTTCCTTTGTCCCCTTCGCTTGGTGGATTGCATCAGAAGTCCATCGGGCAACCTGCACACATGAGTTCATTTGGATCCGAGAGTCAAGGAACACCTGCGCAAACTCTGCCAGTAGGTTCATCACCGTTTGTTTGGAACGGGACGTTTGGTAATAATGCTTTCGCATCCACTGCTTTCCCATCTGGGGGCACACCCATTTTTGGATAGTCTACTCCAGCACAGGGTACTATTCCTACACTGGGGGCACATATACCAAGACCTTGGAACTTGGGACAAGGATCCGTTCCTTCATCTGGAATGTCATTCTAGGGAAATTCTGTCCACAGTCAATGGAACCCTGGACAGACTTCTATGCCTCTCCCATCGAGACTAGCATGGGGTAATCCTTCCCAAAGTCCATCAAACACGATGAATGCCCAACATCCTAAGTCCTTTATGGGGAACCAGACAATGATGTCTCCTCAGATGCAAAACCCTTATGCTGGTCAGGGCCATGGTTTCTACCAGAACCCGAGCCAGCAACCAAACTTTTCTTGGCAACTTGGTGCCAGTCAAACTCCAGGACCCTTTTATCCCGGCTATCAGTAGCAACCTAAACTACCATTCTTGGCAATGTTACACTTGCCATATTTGACACGATTGTTAAATGATTGTATCTGTCACGATCTGCATTGGCCTCCTATGCCAACGAAGTTGCCTTCGGAAATTCCAAAGTTTGAGGCCAAGCCTAACGAAGATCTAGGTGATCACGTGACTACTTTCCATCTCTGGTGCTCATCTAACTCACTGAAATATGACTCCATCTAGTTGCGATTGTTTCAACGCACTCTTATTGGGAGTTCCACGAAATGGGACATCGAGCTTGACCGCTCACGATATTCTTCTTTTGGCGAACTAGCGATGGCCTTCCTTAACCATTTCCAGTTACCTGTGAGATACGACATCGGCACAGAGTTGCTAGAAAATTTTGAGCAGATGACAGCGAACCATATCTCGGATCATATTCGAGAGTGGCAACGATGAAAGAGTCTTATCAAGGTACCCATCCCACCAACATTCTTTCTTGAGTGGTTCCTTAAGTCTTTAGTTCCGCAGTTATCCAAAGACGTCGCAACTTTAGGGGTTTTCTCCGAGGAGGATGCCATCATGAGGGCTCAACAGTTTGAGCTTATCTATTCTCAATCTGGTCTATTGTACAACATCCTGCCGGATGCACCACGATCGATTCTGGATAAAACCAGACAGAGAACCGGACCACATGCTGACGGTATCATTGGTTCGGCACAAACTAAGCCCGCTGAGCAATTGACAAAACAATTGCAGGAGTTATCTATACAAGACTCAGCGGCCAGCCAGACTACTGCTTTGGCTGCTCCTCCTACCCAAACGTCAAAAGTACACTCCATACAGATGACTAACCCAAAGGCCACCCAGCAGCTTGAAGGGAAGAAAAAACAACGCAAGAAGAGTAAGGGGGATAAGAAACCCACTGATAATACTGGCAAGGGCACCACGAAAAAGAGGAAGGCAAGGTATCCGTGCAACTTGTGTGCGGAAGACCACCCGACCCATCTATGCCCTCGATTTGTGGAGGCCCAGAAGTTTTTCACACAACAACAACAAGCCATGTTGACTAATCCCTTTCAGCATGGGAAAAATTTAACTCAAGCCTATACAAGTGTCGAGGGGGGAAGAAAAGCAAATTTCCCTCCCCCAAATAATTCCTCTTCCGCAAACATATATATGGTTAAAAGTGATGCTTTAATTACGACTAGAGCACACAACTATAGCAAACCAAGCACTTCTGAGAAGGGAAAAGAAGTCGAGATCCCATCTCTTCCTCTACAGATCAAGAAGACATTGGGTGAAACAATGACACGCATTCCAAAAGGTGCGTTCAAGCGAGATTCTCACAATCCAAATGCAAGGGCCACCCAGAACTACTCTGTGGTGGAATATTTATCACAAACCCCTTGTGCTATGTCCTCTTTAGAGGTCCTCCAAAGTTGCCCTGCTCAGAGGACATCCTTGTTGACTACTTTAGGCTCTACTGAGACTTGTAACCCAGGTACCATCATGTTAGACACAACTGACTTGAAACCTCATTTTCCTTACCACATCGCGTTTCAGATAGTAGTGGCTCATCCCACAAAAATTTTTACGCAGAATATTTTCTGCACTGTGGTTGACGAGGGCGCTTCAACTTGCGTTATGTCATTACCATGCTGGAAATCCATTGATCAGCCTGAGTTGTCTTCATCACCTACTCTCCTCACTGCGTTCGACAGTCGTTCTTTCTGACCACATGGAATCATTCCTTCTTTCCCTGTGCAGTTAGGGGGGAAGACCATGTGCATCGAAGTAGAGGTAGTCGATGCCCCCATCGACTACAATCTCTTGTTAGGTCGTAGTTGGACTTATGCTATGCAAGCGGTGGTCGCTACAGTTTTCTGAGTCTTATTGTTTCCACATGAAGGCTGGATAGTGACCATTGATCAGTTGTCCTTCTCTCGACCTGACCCAGCCTTGGGGGCATCCACGGTTCCCATGATATATAATCCTCAAGCCGGTGTCGTTAACGTAGGAGTTGGCTTGTGCCCATCTTTGATGGGTACTTTCGATTACCCACCTCCTCATGGTGATGTCAAGTTTATATCGACTCACCACAAGGATGAGATTTTTCACGTCTCGTTGTTTCGCACGACTTACTTTCAGGATCCGTGGATTCTTCCTTCCCCATCAACCACGCTGGATGAGATGGGGCATGATGACATGTCCATGCCCTTGTCGGCCGCTGAAGTAGCATACTCTTTGGTCCAGCAAGCTTCAACTACTCCTGATCCGACTCCCGCACAAGAGTTGGATCCACCTCTTGAGCCTATCTGGGCTCAGGGTTCTCTCGCCAATACCGATTCGTTAGACTTAGTCTTGCCTTCTAACGAAGTTGTAATCGAAGAAATGACTAGTCCGGACAAACCTTGGGAAGATCTTCATCACAGATCATATTTCCTCCTAGAGTTAAGCCGAATCGAGGCAGGAGAATTCACTATCACCATGACGGGAGATCAACCGTTTCCTATTAACCTCTTAGATACACAAGAAATTTATGCTGAGGGGAATATGGCGACTATCACTCAAACCATACCTATTAACATCTCCTGAAACCCTGGCGTCATGGAGAATGTCTTCGTCAGAACAGATTGCTCCCCCGAAGAGGTTCAAATTTACACAGATCTTCTCAAAGAATTCTGCGACATTTTTGCCTGGTCTTATGAGGAAATGCCAAGCATCGACCCACAAAGTGTCGATCATGAGCTAAATTTGTTGTTTTTCAAGCTCTCTTTGAGATCCGAAAGCAACATCTGACAAGACTGCATTTATGCTTTTCGATCTCGTCCAGATTAACTGAGAAAAGTAACCATTATGGAGTCTTCTTTAAGCCCTTTTCATACTCCTTAAAGATGAAAAGATTGCCGAGTGACCTTGTTTCTTCACACTTGTTAAATTGGTCCAGAAGAACGTTACTTAAACGGGTCTCCTTTTAATCCCTTTTCAGACCCTTTAAAAATGAAAAGATTTTCGAGTGATCTTGTGACCCTTCACGCTCGTTGAACTGAAATTTGAAGTCACTTCTGTCCGACAATAGTTTACCCCTTTTTCGGTCCGAACGGTCAACTGTACGAACAAAGGAATACTCTATCGAATTCCAATTCTTTAGAAGAGTATCCTCAGGTATAATTTTATTCCTTTTTTGGGCCTGAGGGACTAAATCTACGAAAAATAAACCCCCTCGGAGTCCATAGTTAAGCTCTTTTCAGACTCCCTAAAATTGAAAAGATTGTCGAGTGACCTTATTCTTTCACACTCGTTAAAATGGTCCAGAAGAACATTCCTGACAGATTCCATAGTTAATCTTTTTTCAGACTCCTTAAAATTGAAAAAATAGCTGAGTGATCTTGTCTTTGTCACACTCATCAAAATGGTTTTGAATTGATGTCTAATCGGTGCTAGTTTATCCCTTTTTCGAACTGACTAGACTATTGACGAAAAAGGTACCCCAATGGAGTTTCCTTTTATGATTTTTCAGACTCTAAATATGAAAAATCACCAAGCTTCCCTTCTTTGGGCTCGTTAAACTTACATCGAAGGACGTTACCATTGTGTGTTCTATCAACCGCATTTGCATCCTTTACCCATCAGCTTAGTAACAGTTTGTTTTTGCATCTTAACACCTTTGGCCACTGGAGGATGTTTTCCGAGTATCATTTCCCTAGAACATCAGTCTTGTCCTTGTGCCTTGAGCTTGTTTTTTTTCTATACTCGTTCCTCCACTGTAACGTTGTTTATGGATAAATTCGTGAGTGTGGAGACAGACCAATCTCCCCAAGATCCACCTGGATCTGGAACAAACCGTAACAGAATACTACTCTTTCCCTAGATCTAACTATTGAATGAACTAAGAGAAATGGATAGTGTTCATACCT
>JZKD02S0790582.1:15346-25567 GCA_000966675.3 Picea glauca | reverse complement strand
GCTGTAGCCAAATGGATCCTTCTTCAGCTAACTCTAGAAGGTTGGTTTGAATTTGGCACCTGGTTCCAATCACCTTCTTCAAGCATGAAACATGAAAAACAGGATGTAGCTTCGAGTGACTAGGCAAAGCTAACTGATATGCGACTTGTCCCACTCGCTTGAGAACTGTGTAAGCGCCATAAAATTTGGGTTCTAGCTTCTGACAATGCTTGCCCTTGAGGGAAGTTTGCTTATATGGTTGCAGTCTCAGAAACACATGATCCCCTTCTGCAAATTGACATTCAGAGCAACTGTGATCTGCTTGCTTCTTCATTCTATTCTATGCCATGAACAAGTTCTCTTTAAGGGTATGAAGGATATCCTCTCGGACTGTAAGTGTTTGGTCAACCGCCTAGACCTTCGAGGTACTCGATAAGTATGAGAGAACTGAAGGTGGCTTATGTCCATATACCGCTTCAAAAGGAGTCATGCGAGTGGTTGTATGGTATGTAGTGTTGTACCACCATTCGGCGAGGGGTAACCATTGAGCCCACTGGTGTTGTTTTTCAGAGGCAAAGCACCTTAGATATGTTTCCAAACACTTGTTGACAATTTCTGTTTAACCATCCGTCTAGGGATGATAAGCTGAGCTGAGATGCAATTGTGTGCCTTGTAGCTTAAACAACTCTTGCAAAAAATTGCTTGTGAAATTTGGGTCTCGATCGAAAACAATAGAGTGCGGCATGCCATGAAGCATGAAGACCTGGTCCATGAAAATTTGAGCCACCATGGATGCAGTAAATGGGTGGGGAAGAGCACAAAAATGAGCATACCTGGAAAGGCGATCCACCACGACCATTATGACTGATTTATTCCCCGATTTGGGTAAGCCTGTAATAAAGTCCATAGAGATATCCTTCCAAATAGCAGGGGCAATCGGAAGCGGTTGGAGGGTGCCTGGAGATTTGAATGTTTCTCCCTTGCTGCATTGACACACCTCACATTTAGCGACAAACTTACAGATGTCATGTTTCATACCATCCCATAAAAAAGAACGTTTGACTCGGTCATATGTTTTGGTGAACCCTGAGTACCCCGTTGTGGGTGTAGCATGAAGCTCAGAAAGCACCATGGATTTCAGCTTGGATTGTTTACTTAAATACATGCAACCTTTGTATCGAAGGTCATCTTGGAGCCAGGAGTACCCTAGGGGAGATGGAGCCTTCTTCTGCAGTTGTTGGATCAGATGCGAACTTTTGGGATCTTGAAGCCATTCCTGGCACACAGCTTGGAGCCAATCGGGTACAATGAAGGAAAGAGAAAAAAGTGATCCTTCATCTTCATATTTCTGGGACAGTGCATCCACCATGACATTGTCTTTTCCCTTCTTGTAAATGATCTCATAATCATATCCAAAGAGCTTAGTCACCCATTTTTGTTGTTCCTAGGAGGAAATGTATTGTTCCAGAAAGTACTTGAGGCTTTGATGGTCTGTCTTAATTTGGAATCATTTCCCCAAGAGATATGGACGCCACAACTCAATGGCATGAAAAATCGCCAACATTTCTTTTTCATAAATGGGTTTTCCCAGATTCTTTTCAAACAGTTGCTTGCTAGTGAAGGCCAAAGGTCGACCCTCTTGCATAAGGACAGTGTTGATTCCTTTCCCTGAGGTGTCACATTCCAACACAAAGGTATTTGTGAAGTCAGGAAGGGCCAGAACCAGAGTGGTGCACATGGCCGTCTTCAAGGTTTGAAAAGATTGAGAAGCTGCTGGAGTCCAAGTGAAAGATTTCTTTTTTAGGAGAGTCATGAGAGGTGTTGCAATCTTTCCGTAGTTCTTAACGAACTTGTGATAATACCCTGTGAAGCCCAAAAATACATGCAGTCTTTTTAGAGTCTTTGGGTGTGTCCAGTCTTCCATAGCTTCAATCTTTTTCGGGTCCACCCAGAAGCCATCCTTTCCCACCAGATGACCCAAGTATTCTACTTCTGAGGCACCAAAAACACATTTGGACTGTTTCAGGAAAAGTTGGTGGTGAGAGAGTAAGGGAAGAACTTGATCCACATGAGTAATATGGGTTGTCCAGGTTTTTCTATAGATGAGGATATCATCAAAGAAAACTAAGACAAACTGACGGAGAAAAGGGCAGAAGACATGGTTCATGAGGCTCTGGAAGGTGGAGGGGGCGTTACACAAACCAAAGGGCATGACCAAAAACTCATAGTGGCCCTCATGAGTGTGAAAGGTGGTGTTGGTAATGTCAGCCTCTTTCATACGTATCTGGTGATAGCCCAAGCGAAGATCAAGTTTGGTAAAGAATTGGGCGCCACTCAATTCATCCAGGAGGTCATCAATGACAGGAATGGGAAATTTGTCTTTGATGGTTCGTTTGTTGAGAGCACGGAAGTCGGGACACATTCTCCAATAACCTTCTTTCTTCAGTACCATGACGAATGAAGAGGAGTAAGGGCTCGTACTAGGACGAATGACGCCGACAATAAAGAGTTCCTGGACCATTTTTTCAATTTCATTTTTTTGTGCAAAGGGGTGGCGATATGGACATATATTGGGAGGAATGCTTCCTAGGACAAGGGGAATGGAATGATCATGGAAACTGCGGGAAGGAGGGAGTCATTGGGGAGTGGAAAATACCATTTGATGTTTAGAAAGGATGGCTTGGAGGTCTTGGGGCACTGGTGGGATCTCTGTGGCTTTTATGGCATGAAGTTGGGAAATGACACTAGAATGACCTTTTTTGAGCAGTTTTTCCATGTGATGAGAACTGATGACCTCAGGTGAACCAACAGTGATGCCTTGAAATTTATATTGGTGGCCTCCTTGGTCGAATTGCATGGTTAAGTTATGAAAATCCATGAGAATGGTACCCAAAGTCCGTAGCCAGTCTGCACCCAACACAATCTCGCAACCACCCGCGTCAATAGGAAACATATGGGATTTTAGGTGGTAGTCACCGATTTGGAGATGCACATTTTCACATCGCCCACAACATTTCATAGAACCACCATTGGCAATCACTATTTGGAAATTGTTGACAACATGGATGTAGCAATGGGTTTCTTGGGCAATGCGGCAATGAATAAAATTGTGGGTGCTGCCACTATCAACCAGAATGATGACCTTTCGGTGCTTGATATAACCAATTAACTTGAGGGTTTGGGGGGCAGAGAAGCCGATGAGAGCATTGAGGGAAATGATTGGTTCCACTTCAGGAGGGTTGGAGGGAGGGTTTATGTCAATGATTTCTAGTGACTTGGGCACAAGGGGAGTGTCAACATCCTCTTTCAGAATATCCTCAGAGATGGCCATAAAAATATTTTATTCCTTACATTTGTGGCCTGGGAAATATTTTTCATCACAATTATAACAGAGGCCTTTGAGTTGGCATTCATCCATTTCATCCCTGGTCAATTTTTGGATTTTTAATGGGGCGGAGGGAGTAGTGGGGTTTACTGGTTTAGGGCGAGGGATAAAGGAAGGCTTACAATTTTGAGAGGAAAAAAATTGTTGCGCTTCTTTAGCTTTTTTGGTAGCCTCCACCCAATTCGTAGGTTGAGCCATGAGGACATGGGCCCAAATCTCCTCCTTGAGGCCACTGATAAAACACTCTCGAAAGAAAGCATCTGTCATACCCTCTGTTCGAAAAACCAGTCGTTCAAATGCAGCTATGAAGTCTTCTACTGTGCCTGATTGCTTCAATTTTGTCAAACAACCGAAATGGTTGGTGTCAGTGTCAAAGCGTTCATAAAGCTCAATCGCAAATTGGGTCCAAGCAATATACCCTTGACGAGACGTTTTTCTCCATTGCCACCATTGCCAATGTTCTTGATCTAGATGGAGAACACCATACCAGAGTTTGGACAAGTCATCTGTAATGTTGTAGAGAGAGAAATAATGTTCCATTTGGGTGATCCAACCAGTGGGGTCCTAGCCATCAAATTTGGTTACATCCACCTGTGGAAGGTGTATGTCCCATTGAAAATGATGGGGTTGAAAGGAATTGGAAAAAGTTTCACCTTCAGTCTTTTTATGTGCATCAGGAAAAGAGTGATGCAAAGACAGATTCAATCTAGGTGGTCAGCTCGTGTTTGACTTCCGCCATTGCGGATTGCATGACTACATTTACGGATGCATTTATGGATGCATCACGGGAGCCAATAGTAGCAATGAGTTGTTCCACTTCTTGTTGGGTGTCGAGGAAACCAAATTGCAAGGTGTTGAAGCGAGACTGTAGTTCTTGGCTACGGGTATGGGCCATGAGGATGGGTGAACTGAAAAGGGAGTGGGCGGGGTCAGAATTTTTTGCAGAAAAATGATATGGATGAATGTGATAAGGGAGAAGAGATTAATCTAATGGAATAGGTCTCAAATAATGGAAGAGATGATTTTTTTTTATTTTTTCTTTTTTTATAGCTGCGGGGTTATACTTTGGTCTGAAGAATGTTGCAGTGCTGAAATCCTCAAATTCTGAACCAGAGAGAAATGTATATTTAGTTAGAAACCCAAACACAGATGCGCGGCAATAGATCTCGTCAGTTTAATTTGTTTACGTTTATGTTTATGTTCCCAAAGGGTTAGGTATTCAAGTGTTTTACAGACAAGGGTTTGCCCTGTGCTATAGCTCTCTGATATACGTGCGGGGTCCAATAGTAGTACTCGGCCCAATATCTCAGGGCACTAACTAAGGAGGTGTTGGTAGCCAACTCACTTTTTCCTATCGTCTATAAGCTGCCTACACCCGTGTCTTGAAAACATCAAGTTTTTCGTTGCATTTTTCAAATAGACGACACTTTTATTTTTTGCGACATTTACACATTTGTATTCATTAAGTTTTCACGACTGTAAGCATGAAAACTTCTCCGTTTGAAGTCACATTTCGATCACTATCTGAACTGTCATGATATTTTTATCGATATACCTTTTTCTTATCGTTATGTGGATGAAAGGATTTTCGAACTATGCTCATTGGACATTTTTATATTGATTACATAACTTGATTTTATTAAGTTTGTGAGGCATTGAGCATATGGATTTATACTTTCCTAATCATTGATTCTATGAATTGCATAGGGGTTATGATTTATTTTTGTTTTTATATATGATATGATCCGTATGTTAATCTTTTTATAGCCTTTGGCTTGTCAACTATTATGAATTCGTTCGGCACATTGATTAAACATTTATACAATGGTGCATGGCTAACATTTGGTGTTGGTTTTACGTTGAATGTCGATGGTTTAAAATCATACTCTAAAGTTGATTTGGCGCGTTGGTATAATACTCACCATTTGATTCCATGGTTGGCCAAACAATATGGTTTTTGAGCTATGCTATGATTGTTTGAACATATGTGTAAATCGACGGTTGTACTTTACCATAACTATCGTGCATGGCAGTGAATGACTCCACCACCCTCCCATGTGCACATTTATGCTTACCCCTTTTGGCTCAATTCACTGTTGTTGGTTCGGGTAGCTCTGTTACTGTGTCTTGATGAATTTGAACCCCTCCCTTACCATGCATTCAACTCCATGGCACCAATCGTGCGAGTTGAACCCAATGGCAAACAAACCCTGTTGATGTTTGATAATGCCCAACAAGATTTGGCAAACAGTGGATGGCTTACCTTTGTGGAACGTTTCGAGGGTTTTAACCTTTGTGTGGCTCGACAGTTTTCCATGACCTTCGATGGATGTCGAGCCAAGGTCGGTGATATACAATTGGAAATTGATGAATAGTTTATCAGTCTTGCTACGGGTTTATCTTCCACTGGACAACGATGGTCCAAGAATTGCAAAGTCGAGGAGGTCCCATGGACACTGCTCTTCTAGTCATGCAAAATCACCTCCTGTGATAGAGGTATGCCCGTAACTATGCTCAAACAATGTTGGCATGATTTATTGATGATAATCAAGCAATTTGTGACTTGCGAAGGTCGGTACGGGTTGGTGTTCCTCCACCACCTGCGTCTGCTTATAGTTTTTATGGGATACTCTCTCAATATGCCCTATTATTTGCATTGAAGCCTGTTTAAAATGTCAAAGAAGTACAAAAGACTTCAGGCTGACAGTAGCCTTTTTCATTATGGGCTGGTTAAGCTTATTGTTGTCTGTCATTTGAGTCTACACAGGGATAGTTGGAGCAATTTTGTTGCTTGGAATGGTTTCAAAGATCCGAACCATACATAGGTCGACAAACCTGTGGTGAGCGAGGTCAAGGTTGTACCCCCAGTACCCTACCATACCCTACTGCCTAAGCTCTCGACCGAACCTCCTATTGACTTACCCCACACTGTGACTAAGAACGCTGAGACTGTAAAGCCTATGAGCAAGAAGCCCAAAGCCAACCTTACTACGAATGCTAAAGGGAAAATGAATGCTCGTTTTATTTCACAAATGGAAAGGAACAATCCAAAACCTGTTGTTGAGACAAACCCTATCGTGTTGAGTGAGGACTCTGATTCAGAGGTGGAGCGTTTCTTGGCCAGCAAATACCCCTATTCGCAAGGTCTGTGTGCCGAACCTTCGTATGAATTTGTGTCAAACCTACCCCCCTGCCTACAGGATGACCCTAACTACCCAGGCATTAAGTTGCCTTGTGAAACCCTCGGTCATATGCCCAAATCCTCCCCTATTATGTCTAAACCTACAGTGACACCCTGTGATCAATGCAATGCATGGTTAGAGCGATACTATAATGATGTTTCGATTATCCAGTCAAAGATTCAATCTTTGGAGGACCAGATTGCAACCCTAACCAGTCAAAAGGCCAAGCTACAGGTGACAGATAAGAAACAAAAGACGACTGGCTCCATCTTGTTTAAAAATGTGGAATCAACCACGACTGTTGTAAATTCCAAGCTGGCGTAATTGAATAGCCTCGTCGTCACACAGGTATGTTTAATATCAATCATTTTTGTAAATAATCTAGGTTTATATAATGATTTGATTTCAGTTTTAAACATCTCTGTTCATTTCATTTGAATGGCTCTGTTACATTGCATGCATTCTATATATAGCTTTGTTTTGACTAAATGGAATTTCATTTTTTTTTAATCATTCCTAGTTTAGATTCTATTAGATTTTCATCAATTTGATTGATGTTGGTGTGGATTTGATTTGATTGAGTTAAAATGGATGCTCTGCTGTCAATCGAATTTGTTGTATCTATTCTAGACAGGAAATGTTCCTCATATTCAATTTAGAAAATGATCACATTTCGTTTTGATTTCGTTATAATGCATACGCTATGATTGGCAATGATTTGGATATGGTTAATTGTTATGGTTTTATGTCCCATATGATCTTCAAGCAACAAGGAATTCAACTCGGATCGTTTCCAATGTGACTTTGTTTCTTCAGAAACATTGTTTTATTTTTAAACCTGTATAAACATGCCCAAATCATGAATAGATTCAATTCATAACGATTATGCTAAAAACCCAGCTAGTTAATTTGCATTGGTTTACTGTTACCTCGACCATGTTATCAGTTGGATTCGTATTTGCAATGGATACTCTACTTGAATTTGATTTGTAAAACGAGATTGGTTATATCCGGATTCACGATTTATTTCTATATTAAACTCAGTCATGATTCGTTTTGATTTCGCTCAATACCAATCAAGTTTATTTGTCCATTTTGCAATAACCAACTATCACTTATGTCGATTCGATTATGATTGTGATCAAACCCGAATCGATCTGGTTACGATTTTATATGAGTTGATTCTCGCACCTGTTTGAGTTAATCTACCTATGGCATGAATCATTTGATGTCATCATAGCTATAATAATTCTAAAACAATTCTGTTTCGATCTGATCATATCTCTTGCTGTTGGAAAAACACAACGATTTGTTTGATTGCATTACTTTTCAAATTGGATTTGAAACGATTTTCAAAATTGTTTGGTTTTGATTCTTTCTACCCGATTTATGACTGCAATCGAAACAGAGTATGCCTGTCTCTCTATTCGGTTATTGGATTTTGATTCTATTTGATTTCAAATGATATAACATTTTCAAATGTAAAGATTCATTTTCAAACGACTGTTGGTTGTTAATTCAATTTGATTTTATTAAAAAGATTTGATTTAATTTTCATTCTAATCCTGTACCTTTATTTAGACTAGCTACAGAATTAGATGATTATGTAGCTAAGTCTGTAGAATTAAATTTTTATTGTTTTATTGATAAAATATCTCTCTAACTTGTTATTTTTGGTCCATTTCAGGTGAATTTGAAATTGTATTGGATTTGATGAGCAGTTAGAATATATTTGAGATATTTTACTTGCATTTTAATTTCCTAGTTTAGTTGAACATTGGGAGATCTTCCCATATTATGTAAACAGTTTGATAACTGCCACAGGGAGGTTTTACCCTGTGCAAAGACTTATAAATACTTATTATTTTTGTAATAATGATCATCCTCATTCGTGGGAGAACAAGGATATGGAATTTTAATACAGACTGAGACATAATTGATGTTCTGTTACAACTTTAGCTTTTCATAATATCAATATTTTGTTTCATGTTTATGTGTATCAATTTGCATTTGGTTAATGACTACTTTAGCTATCTTAGTATTTTGGAAATGATATAATTCAATCAATATAATCCATATCTGATTTCTTCTAAGTGTTTAAAAAACATAGCAATTACTTGATTCAGTTTGTGAATGACAGATTTCTCTTCTTCATAAGTTGAATTATTAAGTATAAGTTTTTGCATAACAGGTTTCCCTGATTGCAGAGATTTATAAATCATATAATTTTTATGATTTTTTATGTCTTGTTTGTCCTGTAAATAAACTCAAAGAGCATTGCAGCCTATCATTTACGAGAATCTTCTGGATCATCCGGTGCGAGTTTCCTTCCTCTGACCAGCTTCGAAGTCATCATATGCAGGGCAAATTTGGAGCGTTTCCAGGTCAGTTTGTCATTTGTTTGTTTATTACAATTTAGTTTAGATATAAGTTTAGTTAGATATATGTGTTTAGTATATTAGATTGTTTAATTTCAGTAAGTTTTATTTCTTATTTATAAAATCAAAAAAAATCAACAAAAACATATCTCGCTGTCTTAGGGCATAATATAATGAGTTTTGCAGGTTTTAATTAAATCTGTGAATTTTCTATATTGTACATTTTGTGAATAAGTGATATTGCATTTAGTAATTAGATAATCGATTAGAGTTAGTATAATATTAGTTAGTAGTTTGTATGTAGAATAGTTAGAGTAGTTTAGTTTAGTTTTCTTTAGATTAGTTTATTAGTTAGTTCTGTTTGTTTTATTTATTTAGTTTTGTTTAGTTTGTTTTATTTATTGTTAGTTAGTTTAGTTTGTCTTATTTAGTTTTAGTTAGATTATTTAGTTTAGATTAGTTTTCTCTTTGGTTTTCTTAGGACCTTAGACCAGCTAATGGAGCCGCTAAACCCGTCAGGGTGGTTCATTCGAAACGGCTTGGGTTATTATAAAACCCCGGACCGGTTCCACTCTCCCAGTTGACGGACAGTCAATTTTTCCCGTCAACAGGAGGATAGATCGTACCCTTAGCCATACTACCCGACTACCCAGGTACTAGAGAGTATCTTCCCGAGCGTTGTTCTCGGTGACACTATAGCAGTCTGATGGGCAATAGGTTTATCTAAAGAGGGCTTCAGGCAATCTAGGACGATCTGTACATAGGTGTTGTCTGATGCACTACCACTCGAAGGGGTACCAATAGGGGTTACAAGGGTGGCCAATAGATGTGTGCTTAAGAACCACTTGTATTTCCTGTGTGTATGAATCCCTCAACCGCAGGTTTATGCGCGTAACGACAGATCTCTGTGGCTTAAAGATGCCAGAATACATCTCTACCCTGGAAAAAAAATACCCACAATTTCTGCCAAGGAAAGTGCTCTGATACCACTTGCAAGATACCAGATATATAAAATATGCAGAACATAAATAAAATGCTAGAAATGGCAGAATAATAGTAAAATATCCAGCATAATCTTCACAATACACATAAATGATATAACAATAGTAATAGAAATAGCACTTTGATTCAGAAAGCAATGTTCACAGGCCTCTTTGAGGGGGAAACCTCGAATCAAGCATAACTCTATTACAATAATCTCCAAGCTAGGGTTCTCATACCCTCGACCCTTATTTATACTAAATATGTCTATTAAGAGAAGCATCTAGAGGAAGATCCTTCTAGAAGCGGAAGCTTC
>JZKD02S0790571.1:0-14618 GCA_000966675.3 Picea glauca | reverse complement strand
CAACTTTGAAGGGTCTGAGCCATGACTGCGTGCTTCCTTTTACATTAGTTGGCTCTCCTTTCTGAGTATCCCACATCCATACCATATCTCCCTCCTTATACTTTCTGACTTTGTACTTGGTCGTTCCCTGAACAACCCTCGTGTATTGTACTGAGGGATGTGGGTGGGCTTCTGCTATAAATACTTCTTGTTGAGACGAGCGGATTTGTACATCATCTTCATTTTTCTTTAATATCTTCACCGTCCCAACTTCTTTGTTCTTGAATTCATATAGGAGTTGTTGGTATTCTTCTTTCTTGGGCCATTCGATCTGATCAAAGTCTTCTTCTGTTGCAAAGGGCATGTCTTCTTGAGAATATTTCTGAAGAGTTTGTATCATATCGTTATGCGTTTTGTCATTATTGACGGGATGAACAATATCCTGCACATGGTCCCCAATTATTGGCACATTGAGTAGATGTCCCACCGTTCCATCTTTCAAAGGTAATTGCAAAAAAGTGAGGTCCATCTCAAGGGAACTGCCTATCATTGAACCAAACTTCCTAGATAATAACATTCCCCACATGTCTAGGACATCAACCACCACAATGTCAATGTGGAATGTCTTCTCTGGATACTCCTTCAGGCGTACTTCAACATTTTCAACCACCCCATGTGTGGGTATTGCTTTAGATTCAAAACCACACACATTCCTATAAGGCCTAGTGACCTTCAAATGCACTTGTTGCATGACTTTAAGTGACATCATGTTGGGACCAACACCTGTATCTAGCATGCAATTGTTGAGATTTTTGTCATTCATTATCAAAGTCATGAAGAAAGGAGGGTTTTCACCATATTAAACCTTGAAATGGTTAGCTTGCAACATAATAGTGGGGTCCATAGGTTCATCTGATCCTGAAAAGAAAGTATCAAAGTGTGTTGGACAACTGAGAGGGGGGGTGAATCAATTGTCACCGTGCTTAAACAATTATGCTTCTTTTAAAATATTTACAAGGCACTCAATGATGATCACACTAATGCAGGGAAATGAACAATGGCACATTCAACATTAGTCACATATATGAGAAACACAGAGACATATATTTCCCAAGGAAACCCATATAGGGTGAAAACCTCTTCTTCTTTATATGATAAGTATTATTTACATTCTTTACATTATCATACATTTGAGCACCAAATCATTGCGAGGCTACAACCTCTGTTTTGCAAGCTGTAACTTACTGAGAGCACCAACTCTCTATTTTTCTCTAGCACCCACTACAAGGAAGCACCAACTCCCTAGTTTCTTTAGCACCAACTAGAAGGAAGAACCAACTCCTTATGTTTAAGCCCCCATTTGAACCTCTGAGGACACCAATCCTCCCTAGCACCTCCCAACCTCCCTGGATTATGAATATGAAATACTGAAACCTATTACAGTGATATAGTGTTCAATAACAACTTACCAGTCTCATCACTGTTCTGCAAGATTTTTCTACTCAGACTTCCTCGTTGTCTTCCAACATGCATCCGCTGCCCATTCTGTTCTTCTACTTTTATGCTCTGTGCACCATGTCCATTCGCTACACAGTTCTTTTTCTATTATTTTCCGCTGCTGCACTTTGATCCTTCTTCATGCATGAATTACCTTCAACAACATCCATCGCAATCTCAGCAACAACAAAAACCCCATCTCTTCTCTGTACTGTGTATTTATATCTTTTGTGCACCTTGTGCATGCAATGCACACAATGCCTCTGCATACTCACAACGTGCCAATATCCTCCACAACTCGAGTGCTCTGTCTGATCATCATCATGACTCTTAATCTTCTCTGGCCATTTTTCCACTCGTTCAACATTACTATATGTTATGCTGAGATTCCTTAGCCTCTCTGGCAGTTGAGACTCTTCGTCTTCTCTGTGACAGTCGAGCTCACCTTCTCTGTTCCAATTACAAGCTTCAATGATCATCCAGCTGTCAATCACCTCCACGAGCATATTCATCCCTCTTGAAGATTCCCAGATACTTTTCATCTCCTCTGTCAATCACCCCGAAGTGTAGAAGCACAAGCAAAGATCTGACCTTTTTATTATGAGCAATGTAAGATCAATACAATAGATGGACGATCTGGAATAAACATCAGATGGACGTACAAGCAATAGATATGAGCTGCTACAAAATGCTCTGGAAAATACAAAATAAGCCTCCAAAGGATGGATATACAATGAAGACTGAATCAAGTAGATCTGAACCGTACTAATGCTCAACCTCCAAGATGGAAAATGCCACGCCCTACTAGAATGCTGAAGCCCTCAATAATTTGGCCCTGCTACCAAAAATGTCTAATCATCCCGAGAAATATGCCAAATGATAGATCGGGCAACTGTAAGGACAACCCAGATGTCCAAATTCCCAAATCCACTCTCAAACCCTGTAGATCTGAATTCCTCCACTGAATGGTGCGCCCCACTGGATGACTGAAACCTTAGCTGGTTCATACCTGATGAATGAGGCCTCCAAATGCTCTGAAACTCTCCAAGAATATAGATCAGGCTATGAGAATCCCGTGGGAGAAGTTTCGGACTCAGATCTCAAGCAGATCTCCCTAGATCTGAGTTTTACTGAATCACAGGATGTCCCCTATGGCTCCAAGACGTCGCAATCTATAGACAAATGTGGAATGATGATAACCCTCCAGAAAAGCCCTCAAATTGATGGTCCTGCCCCTGCAAACAAAACCCAACTGTCGAAATGGCCCCAGGCCCTCAGGATAAGTTGGATCGAACCTCCCTCTAGATGATGGTGTGCCCTTGCTAGAAACACAAGAATAGTATGGCCTGCTACCTTCTAAAGCACTAGATNTTTACAAGGCACTCAATGATGATCACAATAATGTAGGGAAATGAACAATGGCACATTCAACATCAGTCACATATATGAGAAACACAGAGATAGATATTTCCCAAGGAAACCCATATAGGGTGAAAAACTCTTCTTCTTTATATGATAAGTATTATTTACATTCTTTACATTATCATACATTTGAGCACCAACTCATTGTGAGTCTACAACCTCTGTTTTGCAAGCTGCAACTTACTGAGAGCACCAACTCTCTGTTTTTCTCTAGCACCCACTAGAAGGAAGCACCAACTCCCTGGTTTCTTTAGCACCAACTAGAAGGAAGCACCAAATCCTTATGTTTAAGCCCCCATTTGAACCTCTGAGGACACCAATCCTCCCTAGCACCTCCCAACCTCCCTGGATTATGAATATGAAATACTGAAACCTATTACAGTGATATAGTGTTCAATAACAGCTTACCAGTCTCATCACTGTTCTGCAAGATTTTTCTACTCGGACTTCCTCGCTGTCTTCCAACATGCATCCGCTGCCCATTCTGTTCTTCTACTTTTATGCTCTGTGCACCATGTCCATTCGCTACACAGTTCTTTTTCTGTTCTTTTCAGCTGCTGCACTCTGATCCTTCTTCATGCATGAATTACCTTCAACAACATCCATCACAATATCAGCAACAACAACAACCCCATCTCTTCTCTGTACTGTGCATTTATAGCTTTTGTGGACCTTGTGCATGCAATGCACACAATACCTTTGCATACTCACACCGCGCCAATATCCTCCACAACTCGAGTGCTCTGTCTGATCATCATCATGACTCTTCATCTTCTCTGGCCGTTTTTCCACTTGTTCAACATCACTGTATGTTATTCTGAGATTCCTTAGCCTCTCTGGCAGCTTCGTCTTCTCTGTGACAGTCGAGCTCACCTTCTCTGTTCCAATTACAAGCTTCAATGATCATCCAGCTGTCAATCACCTCCATGAGCATATTCATCCCTCTTGAAGATTCCCAGAGACTTTTCATCTCCTCTGTCAATCACCTCGAAGTGTAGAATCACAAGCAAAGATCTAACCTTTTTATTATGAGCAATGTAAGATCAATACAATAGATGGACGATATGGCATAAACATCAGATGGTCATACAAGCAATAGATATGAGCTGCTACAAAATGCTCCCGAAAATACAAAATAAGCCTCCAAAGGCTGGATATACAATGAAGACTGAATCAAGTAGATCTGAACCGTACTAATGCTCAACCTCCAAGATGGAAAATTCCACGCCCTACTAGAATGCTGAAGCCCTCAATAATTTGGCTCTGCTACCAAAAATGTCCAATCATCCCAAGAAATATGCCAAATGATAGATCGGGCAACTGTAAGGACAACCCAGATGTCCAAATTCCCAAATCCACTCTCAAACCCTGTAGATCTGAATTCCTCCACTGAATGGTGCGCCCCACTGGATGACTGAAACCTTAGCTGGTTCAGACCTGATGAAGGAGGCCTCCAAATGCTCTGAAACTCTCCAAGAATATAGATCAGGCTATGAGAATCGTGTGGGAGAAGTTTCGGACTCAGATCTCAAGCATATCTCCCTAGATCTGTGTTTTACTGAATCACAGGATGTCCCCTATGGCTACAAGACGTCCCAATCTGTAGACAAATGTGGAATGATGATAACCCTCCAGAAAATCCCTCAAATTGATGGTCCCGCCCCTGCAAACAAAACCCAACTTTCGAAATGGCCCCAGGCCCTCAGGATAAGTTGGATCGAACCTCCCTCTAGATGATGGTGTGCCCTTGCTAGAAACACAAGAATAGTATGGCCTGCTACCTTCTAAAGCACTAGATNATAGGTGTGCCCCAACCTCTTACTTATACTTTTCCTTCTAATTCTCTGTTGAGTTAGGTTAACTCCTAGGGTTAATCTTCTATTCTTCTGTTGAGTTATCTTTTACTCCTTTATCATTTTCCTTCCTTAAGTCAACTTAAAAATATAACTTTTAACTTCTTGACTTTCCCCCCCTCAGTGTGAGAGTATGACCTAGTGGGGGTGCCCAGGCCACTGAGTATTCTCATCACCTCTCTAAGAGGTGCGGGACATTACATGCTCAGATTCACCTACATCGTTGGATTTACTTTGATGGGCTCTTGTGTTATTTACCTATTTCGCACTTTCACAATTCGAAGATTCTGTGATGAGACATCTTGAGTCTCCATGTCACGAGTTTTGAAACTTCGAAACGAAGTTTTTCTGTGCTGGCTCCTTCCTTTATATGACCACGGATATGACCAAGCGCTTATGCATAAAGAGATTTCACGATTTCACATTTCGTGAGTCTGGAGATGAGGCATCTCGACTCTCCAAGTTGCGATCCCTGAAACCCCGAGATGGAGATGAGATCAACAGTCCACGATCTCGATGAATCTACATTCCAGATCTCATCATGAATTCGCATCTCACGATTCCTTCGATGGAGGTTCTTTTCACTCCAAGTCCTGATACGTGAAGCTCCGAGATGGAGCTTAGATCAATGGTCCAGAGCACTTGGTGATCTGAGGGTCCAGATCTTATCGTGATTTTGCATCTTATGATTCCTGTGATGGAGGTTCTCGTCACTCCAAGTCCCGATACACGAAGCTCTGAGATGGAGCTTAGATCAACGGTCCAGAACACTTTGTGATCTGATGGTCCAAATCTTATCGTGAGTTCGCATCTCGTGATTCTTGTGATGGAGGTTCTCGTCACTCCAAGTCACGATACGCGAAGCTCCGAGATGGAGCTTAGATAAATGGTCCAGAACAAACCTTGATCTAACTATTGGGATTAAATTGCGATTTCTCATATCGTGATTTCGATGGTTTTGTTTCTTATCTCTCCAAGTCGCGATAGGCGAAGCTCTGAGATGGAGCTTAGATCAATGGTCCAGAACAAACCTCAATCTGATGGCTGAGATTGTTTCGCAATTTTTCATATCGTGAAATCAAAAGGTTAGGGAACCCTGTTCCTTTGACTTTTCAGTCAGTGATATGATGATCTTTTGCCACGTGTCCTATGGATCAATGGTCCACGACTATTCCTGATGGATGGCCAGGATTCCTTCACTGTTTTGGGGAGTTGGATGACTCTTGGACTTATCTGCCTTGTAGCTTCACCATATCTAACGACTATTGAGACTTCATAGATACCCCAGATCCTATGGTCCAGATCTTCTCACGATTTCTTCACTTCATGATTTCACTGCTTTGCGATTTCGTCTACCTTCGTGATTTCGTTACGTCATGATTTCGTCCACCTTGCGATTTCATCACTTCACGATTTCGCTGTTCTTGCCATCACTGTTCTTTCCATCATTGTTCTTTACCATCACTGATCTTTTCCATCACTAATATTTGCCATCGCTAATCTTTTCCATCGCTGATCTTTGCCATCAATGACAAGCTTACTCCCAACTGTAAACCTTCCAACAAAGCGTTCCTTGATGGATCGAATCTTGATTTCTTCTCTCAGGGGGACATTCACATGCATCTTTGATAACTCCCCTTCGAAGTCAAAATTCAGGTCAACCTTACCAGCCTTGGATGTCTTGGGAAGAAGTGTCTCCATGGGCGGGGGCTTCGCTTGATCAACAGTAGGTTGTTTCGAGTTCTTCCTTCTGTATACTTGAAATTCTTGTTTCTTTATCTTTTCTCATGATTCCTAATCGAGGTTGTTTATTACTGCCATGCTTGCTTCTCTGGCTGCTTCCCTCATGGATTCTTGATGTTCTATATCTATGATATTTATCTGAGGAAAATCCATGAAGCAATCCATGTTGTTGACTTGTTGATGGCCAGCGTTATAAGGACATTCATGCTCCCAATGTGCTTCTCTGCACTCCAGGCACCAAGTATTTTCATCAACAATGTTTGTAGGGGCCAAGGTATTTGGAACTTCATGCTCATTCTTTGGCTTGTAAAATTGGTTCCCTTTCTAGAATTGTCCTTTGAACAGGGCCCTAGGTGCTTGGATCTGAGACTTTTCAAGTCTGACAATCCTGCTCATCATTTCTTCTTGATTCTTTATGATGCCATCCATGGAGGCTTGTAGTTCGTTGATACTGGTACATAGATCTGAAGTAGGCTCAACATTGTGTACTATTTTTTGCTTGGTTTCTATTCTCCCCCTTGAGTTAGCAAAAGGCACAATCTTAGATGAAAGGAGGTTCCCTTCTATCTTGATGGTGAGCTCTTGGGATTCTTGAATGGATTGGCTATTTTTGTCTCTAAGAAGACACCCTAGTTGGCCATTGAAAGATCTGGTGTAAATATGGACAAGGTAGTCATCTTTCAGGTGATGGCTTGTGGGAATTCTTTGTAGCAATGTCTTGAATCTGGTGTGAAACTCCTGAATGGACTCATTTTCATACTTAGCAAGGCTATTTAGTCATGTGAGAAGCATATTGGGGTCTTCTTTGATACTCCATCTTTTGAGAAAGGCCTCTTCAAGTCTATCCATGGTTTTGATGCTTCCATCAGGAAGGCTGAGGTACCAATGCCTTGAGGCATCATAGAGAGTAGCGGAGAACAACTTCATGACAAAATCTTCAGCATCATCACTGATGGGGTGAAGCTAAAAGAATTCCCAAAATTTTCTAATATGCTCTTCGGCACTGATTGCATCAGTGCCGGTGAATTTAGGCAACCACTTTTCGTACTTGGGTTGCATCTGCCTAGGGTAGCTTGGTATGGTTGACATGTCTAATGACCTGAAAAGGGTAGATGACCATTGTCTTTGATTGTTGGCTGGGTTCGTTGTAGCGGTCTGAGAGGTAGACATGATTCTTAAAGGAAGACTCTTCCCAAAAATTGATTTGAAAACAAGAGAGTTTAAGGGAGGCTTCCTTCTGAAAGACAAAGGAGGATTATTGAATCTCCTTCTAGTTTGTGGAGTTGCCAGATATTTTTCTTGAAACTACCAAAGAGAAGGGGAAAAACATCCTAGTGGAGTCGCCAGGTAAGCTTGTAAGAAAAGGTCTTTGAGGCAAGGCTTACTGAAAAGATTTGTCGTTTGAGGAGAATTGACTCAGTGTTCCCCAACAACGGCGCCAAAATGTTATCACACAATTTATTTCTAGGTCAAAAGGCTAGAAGATAGAGGCCAAACTAGCATAACAGGAACCTACCCCACCCAATGTCACTTCAATGGGGAGGTTCTTTCTCTTTAGGGAGGTTAGACCCAGGGGAGACGTTCCCGATAACCTGGGGTTTTGAAGAGGCTAAGGTGTGAATGTCAAAGTAAAGTTCCCTCTTCACAGGTTACCACCAAGAGCAGATAGTCTGGCTAAACAACCAATAGTAAAGTGTAGGCCCAAATGAGAACACCTGCCCGGAATAAAGAAACAACAAAACAATACATGCAGGCTATGATTCAATGGTTTAGTACTTCATGTAACTATCTGATATCAATATATTAGCAATTATGACAATAGATATTGATGAGATCAATGTTTATCAATAATAGCAATGGAGCAATATCAATTCATTAATAAATATCGAGATGATGTAGCAAACAATGTATTCAATCAATCCTTTACTTAATAAATGCTTCAAAACACCATCTAATTGCTTATCAATAGAAAATGCTGCGTCAATATGGAATAACCAAGGATGACGTCAGCCTTATTACGGTTAGTAGTTAGTTAGGGTTTCAAATTATAAGAGTTTTAAGAGTTTGTTTTGACCACTATCACTTCAATGTTGGAGACCTAAGATCAATGCCTAAGGGTACATGGAGTCAATTCAAGAGAGGACGNGTCAACTTAAAAATATAACTTTTAACTTCTTGACTTTTCCCCCCCTCAGTGTGAGACTATGACCTAGTGGGGGTGCCCAGGCCACTGAGTCTTCTCATCACCTCTCTAAGAGGTGCAGGACATTACATGCTCAGATTCACCTGCATCATTGGATTTACTTTGATGGGATATTGTGTTATTTACCTGTTTCACACTTTCACAATTCAGAGATTCTGTGATGAGACATCTTGAGTCTCCATGTCACGAGTTTTGAAACTTCGAAACAAAGTTTTTCTGCACTGGCTCCTTCCTTTATATGACCACGGATATGACCAAGCGCTTATGCATAAAGCGCTTTCGTGATTTCACATTTCGTGAGTCTGGAGATGAGTCATCTCGACTCTCCAAGTTGTGATCCCTGAAACCCCGAGATGGAGATGAGATCAACACTCCACAATCTCGATGAATCTACAGTCCAGATCTCATCATGAATTCGCATCTCACGATTCCTTCGATGGAGGTTCTTGTCACTCCAAGTCCTGATACGTGAAGCTCCGAGATGGAGCTTAGATCAATGGTCCAGAGCACTTGGTGATCTGACGGTCCAGATCTTATCATGAGTTTGCATCTTGCGATTCCTATGATGGAGGTTCTCGTCACTCCAAGTCCCGATACACGAAGCTCTGATATGGAGCTTAGATCAACGGTCCAGAACACTTTGTGATCTGACGGTCCAAATCTTATTGTGAGTTCGCATCTCGTGATTCTTGTGATGGAGGTTCTCGTCACTCCAAGTCACGATACGCGAAGCTCCGAGATGGAGCTTAGATCAATGGTCCAGAACAAACCTTGATCTAACTATTGGGATTAAATTGCGATTTCTCATGTCATGATTTCGATGGTTTTGTTTCTTATCTCTCCAAGTCGCGATAGGCAAAGCTCTGAGATGGAGCTTAGATCAATGGTCTAGAACAAACCTCGATCTGATGGTTGAGATTGTTTCGCAATTTTGCATATCATGAAATCAAAAGGTTAGGGAACCCTGTTCCTTTGACTTTTCGGTCAGTGATATGATGATCTTTTGCCACGTGTCCTATGGATCAATGGTCCACGACTATCCCCGATGGATGGCCAGGATTCCTTCACTGTTTTGGGGAGTTGGATGACTCTTGGACTTATCTGCCTTGCAGCTTCACCATATCTAACGACTATTGAGCCTTCATAGATACCCCAGATCCTATGGTCCAGATCTTCTCATGATTTCTTTACTTCACGATTTCACTGCTTCGCGATTTCGTCTACCTTCACGATTTCGCTACATCATGATTTCGTCCACCTTGCGATTTCATCACTTCGCGATTTCGCTGTTCTTTCCATCAGTGTTCTTTCCATCGTTGTTCTTTGCCATCACTGATCTTTGCCATCACTGATCTTTGCCATCGCTAATATTTTCCATCGCTGATCTTTGCCATCAATGACAAGCTTACTCCCAACTGTAAACCTTCCAACAAAGCGTTCCTTGATGGATCGAATCTTGATTTCTTTTCTCAGGGGGACATTCACATGCATCTTTGATAACTCCCCTTCGAAGTCAAAATTCAGGTCAACCTTACCAGCCTTGGATGTCTTGGGAAGAAGTGTCTCCATGGGCGGGGGCTTCGCTTGATCAGTAGTAGGTTGTTTCGAGTTCTTCCTTCTGTATACTTTAACTTCTTGTTTCTTTAGCTTTTCTCATAATTCCTAATCCAGGTTGTTTATTACTGCCATGCTTGCTTCTCTGGCTGCTTCCCACATGGCTTCTTGATGTTCTATATCTGTGATATTTATCTAAGGAAAATCCATGAAACAATCCATGTTGTTGACTTGTTGATGGCCAGCGTTATAAGGACATTCATGCTCCCAATGTGCTTCTCTTCACTCCAGGCACCAAGTATTTTCATCAACAATGTTCGTAGGGGCCAAGGTATTTGGAACTTCATGCTCATTCTTTGGCTTGTAAAATTGGTTCCCTTTCTGGAATTGTCCTTTGAACAGGGCCCTGGGTGCTTGGATCTGAGACTTTTCAAGTCTGACAATCCTGCTCATCATTTCTTCTTGATTCTTTATGATGCCATCCATGGAGGCTTGTAGTTCGTTGATACTGGTACATAGATCTGAAGTAGGCTCAACATTGTGTACTATTTTCTGCTTGGTTTCTATTCTCCCCCTTGGGTTAGCAAGAGGCTCAATCTTAGATGAAAGGAGGTTCCCTTCTATCTTGATGGTGAGCTCTTGGGCTTCTTGAATGGATTGGCTATTTTTGTCTCTAAGAAGACACCCTAGTTGGCCATTGAAAGATCTGGTGTAAATATGGACAAGGTAGTCATCTTTCGGGTGATGGCTTGCGGGAATTCTTTGTAGCAATGTCTTGAATCTGGTGTGAAACTCCTGAATGGACTCATTTTCATACTTAGCAAGGCTATTTAGTCATGTGAGAAGCATATTGGGGTCTTCTTTGATACTCCATCTTTTGAGAAAGGCCTCTTCAAGTCTATCCATGGTTTTGATGCTTCCATCAGGAAGGCTGAGGTACCAATGCCTTGAGGCATCATAGAGAGTAGCGGAGAACAACTTCATGACAAAATATTCAGCATCATCACTGATGGGGTGAAGCTGAAAGAATTCCCAAAAGTTGCTAATATGCTCTTCGGCATTGATTGCATCAGTGCCGGTGAATTTAGGAAACCACTTTTCGTACTTGGGTGGCATCTGCCTAGGGTAGCTTGGTATGGCTGACATGTCTAATGACCTGAAAAGGGTAGATGACCATTGTCTTTGATTGTTGGCTGGGTTCGTTGTAGCGGTCTGAGAGGTAGACATGATTCTTAAAGGAAGACTCTTCCCGAAAATTGATTTGACAACAAGAGAGTTTAAGGGAGGCTTCCTTCTGAAAGACAAAGGAGGATTATTGAATCTCCTTCTAGTTTGTGGAGTTGCCAGATATTTTTCTTGAAACTACCAAAGAGAAGGGGAAAAACATCCTAGTGGAGTCGCCAGGTAAGCTTGTAAGAAAAGGTCTTTGAGGCAAGGCTTACTGAAAAGATTTGTCGTTTGAGGAGAATTGACTCAGTGTTCCCCAACAACGGCGCCAAAATGTTATCACACAATTTATTTCTAGGTCAAAAGGCTAGAAGATAGAGGCCAAACTAGCATAACAGGAACCTACCCCACCCAATGTCACTTCAATGGGGAGGTTCTTTCTCTTTAGGGAGGTTAGACCCAGGGGAGACGTTCCCGATAACCTGGGGTTTTGAAGAGGCTAAGGTGTGAATGTCAAAGTAAAGTTCCCTCTTCACAGGTTACCACCAAGAGCAGATAGTCTGGCTAAACAACCAATAGTAAAGTGTAGGCCCAAATGAGAACACCTGCCCGGAATAAAGAAACAACAAAACAATACATGCAGGCTATGATTCAATGGTTTAGTACTTCATGTAACTATCTGATATCAATATATTAGCAATTATGACAATAGATATTGATGAGATCAATGTTTATCAATAATAGCAATGGAGCAATATCAATTCATTAATAAATATCGAGATGATGTAGCAAACAATGTATTCAATCAATCCTTTACTTAATAAATGCTTCAAAACACCATCTAATTGCTTATCAATAGAAAATGCTGCGTCAATATGGAATAACCAAGGATGACGTCAGCCTTATTACGGTTAGTAGTTAGTTAGGGTTTCAAATTATAAGAGTTTTAAGAGTTTGTTTTGACCACTATCACTTCAATGTTGGAGACCTAAGATCAATGCCTAAGGGTACATGGAGTCAATTCAAGAGAGGACGTAAGGTTGAAAGGAAAAAGGATAAGGATGAGAGGGAAGGGTTTTGAAGTACTGCAATGGTAGGCCCCCAAAATCAAAACCCTAGGGGAAAGAGGCTCACTCTGGTGTTGCTTAAGCAAGGCCTCGTGCTCTTTCCTCCTTAGGTTTATATTGGCAAAACAACTAGCATCAAGACACGAGAGTGAGGTGAGGGAGAGTGTTGCAAAGGCAGGGCCCTATCACCAAACCCTAGAAGCAGGATGGCCCTAGGTGTAGATAACCTAGGCCTGGGATGTCTCCTCCTTCTTGACCTTTAAAATGTATGGCTAGCACAGGGGAAGAAGTAAAAAAGAGTGTAGCAATGGCTAGGCTCTTCCCTCCTTCTTCAATGGCTGAGAATTTCTCTTTTAGGGGACATGAGACAATGACCTACTTGTGTGTTTGTTCCCTAGGGTTTTCAAATCAACAAAATTTATAATAAATGCAATAATATAAGACTGCAACCATTCAATTAAGAAGTTTTGCAGAAAAAACACTTACATATTATCATGAAATAGCATTGCAAACCCTAGTTGTAAACCTTCCTTCAAGATAAATGCCAAAAATGCCAAGAAAAGTCTTCCTTCAACAAGTGCACCTCACTCAAAATAATGAAATACCCAACAAGGGCACAAAAATCAGATCTCACTAGAGAGTGAGTTGTGTGTTCTTCTAAAAATGAAGATAAAACTCCTTAATATATACTATATCATGACCTTTAATTAAATTTTAGGTCATAAAAATTAGCCGACAAGGATTTAAACCAAAATCATATTGTTTTTACATTAAATGTTCTTTTAAAACCCTAAATGAGCAAAAAGTGAGATGTCAAGCCTTCCTGAGGGAGACATTAGGCCTTTTTATGGCCAGTGCAGCATCCAGAAGCCAAACGTTATCCCTCCTTGGGCTCTTCCAAACTGCCACATGTGCCAACAACCTTGTCCATCTGACATATGCTCATGATGATGTCACAAGCCTCCTGGTGACATCTTGGGTCATTTGGGGCCAACATTCCACTACAAGTGGGTCAATCCCCCTAGGCCTGGCTCAACCAAAGTGTCCCTAATGGGATGTCCTCTTCTTCTCTGGTGAAAAACCTTGATCAAACATTGTCCTGTCTCTGCCCCTCTGATGGGGTCTCAACAACCATCTGATGGGCTCTTCAACCCCATGGAGGTCCGAGCTAATCATCTCCCCATGTGTACCGGTCCACGTGGTACCTGTTCGTCGGGCATGGTCTTGCACATAAAAAACTATGCCCTCCATGGGCTCATTAGTCACATGGATCATAGCAATGTCAATCACATTTCATCATCAATTTTATCAAACATATGCATAAAATCCCTGATATATCATTCAATAGCTCAAAGACTCTACAAAAACCTACAATACAAGGTTGATAAAAAGGACAAGATACCCTATTGGGCTAGTATCCATAAGGAAAGGAAAGTTTCCAAGGGATTTCATCCAAGCCATGTAAACGATGTTAAGTGGTTCAAGGTATGTCCAGACATATGGGTAGAGTGAGAGCCAAGGATGCATGATATTACCTATGGGTGCCTTTGTAGAAGGCGAACTATACCCATCATAGATGTAAATTTTTCCAAGTCTCTTTTGCCTTTATTCTTTTCTTTATTTGCTTTTTCTTCTTCTTTTTTCTTTTTATTCAAGGGCTAACCAGAGGACACTGCCTTGGCATGGTGACCAAAGCTGATAGTGTTACCCACAAGTACTTTCACAGTGGTGATAAGGTTGGCTCGTGATAAGACCCCCTTTTCCCCTTGGCCATGCAACAAAAGTGCAAGATACCAGATATATAAAATATGTAGAACATAAATGAAATGCTAAAAATGAAAGAATAACAGTAAAATATCCAGCATAATCTTCACAATACTCAGAAATGATATACGAAATAGCAACAGAAATAGCACCTTGATTCAGATAGCAATGTTCACAGGCCTCTTCGAGGGAGAAACCTCCAGTCGAGCAGTGCTCTATTACAATAATCTCCAAGCTAGGGTTCTCATATCCTTGCCTCTTATTTATACTAAATATGTCTATTAAGAGAAGCATCTAGAGGAAGATCCTTCTAGAAGTGGAATCTTCTATTAGGTCTTCTTACATCCGCCTTATTCTATTTTATTGAAA
>JZKD02S0790560.1:0-14618 GCA_000966675.3 Picea glauca | reverse complement strand
CATGACGCATCATCATCAAGGTTAAGTGGTTCATCATCATAAAAATCCAAATCACTTGCGAGCAAGTGTCCTCAAAGAATAAGTTTTGTTAGTGCACCAGAGCGGGATGTTACATCGTCATTGATGTTTGTTATTTTAGCATAATTAGTTTGGTATGGATTGTGTTAGTGGGATGTAGACACCTCCTTGTTCCTTAGAACAGTCGCCAGCCCTGAGACCTTAAATGGTAAAAATCGATGAGAACCGGGGCTTGAGCGTTGTTTATGTGTCCTGGAGGTTCTAACCATTGTAGAGTAGGACGAGCGGGTAGTCAGTCTTATTTATATTGTATTTTCTAGTTGATTGTCTTTCATTTCTTTCAAATACTTAAGGTGTTTCTTAGGTCGTCATGTTGTTGTTGCAGTTGCATGCGTCATGTTTGTCATCGTATTGTGACACATAGTATAGTGTCCTTATTACCCTTGTACACACGCACACAACAAAAAAAAATATTGGCACTTGTTATGAGAGGTTGATGTCGTGACGAACGGGAGGTCCCTTACAATATTGACTTCTCTTTGGATTTTATTTTATTAAGGGTATATGAACCTTTAGGTGAATATCTCTTATATATTTAACATTTTTTTAATGACTACATTTTCTAATATATAGATACTAAAGATAAAGATAAAATTAAAGAGGAGTTTGAATCTCTTTCATTTTAAGGTTTTATTTTATTGTTACATCGTTTTGATCATTTTATTTTATCGTTAACACAAACCAAAAAAGAATTGAACATCTATTTGATCATCTCTTCATTTTCCTAATGTAATTCTCTTTCATACATGTTATCTGAGTTGTACAAGGGGTATGTGTTGTTCCTTGGCATGTCTAAAACACAATGCTTGAATACATACCTCCTCCCTTGAATTCAACATTGGTTATCTTCTTCCAAAATCAAACACAATTTTTTTGAAAGTAAATTGGTAGATCATGAAAATTTAGGACAGTTCATATCAGCATAGGCTTTGCATGGTTTAAAGTGTTTTCTAGTACCATAATATATTCTCAAATAAGTTTTGCATGGTTTAACATGTTGTCTATTATCATGTATTCTTAAATAGATATGCAATGGTACATATTGTATGTTTGATAGTTCACTTTTTTCTTGTCCATCTATTGAGTTTTCATATTCTTAAATATATTTAAACCTATTAAGTTTGCATATTCTTAAATATATTTAAACAACATTTCACAATCTCTGAGTTTGCATCTATGATCTCATATGCCTATCTTTCCTTTAGTTTTTCATTTACTTGTTTTATTAGTTAAGTGCATCTATGTAAACCAATTTATTTAGCAGATCTCATGTGAATTTGTTTCCTAAATGGTTTTTCCTTTAATTTTTCAAATTTTCGACAAGTTTTTTTTCAAATTTTAACTCATTCTGATTTTTATTTTATTTTACGAGCATTATATAAATTAAAGTTGAATTAAACATATGTTTTATTTTGAATATTTTGAACATTTTATTTTATTGTTAACACACAAACCAAAGCAGAGTTGAACATCTCTTCTATCTCAAGATTTTATTGTATAAACATTAACTATAATTAATTTGGATATCTCTTCAACCTAATTATCCTATAATTAATTTGAACATATCTTTTATCCTTCATTTGAGAGCATTGTCTTGTCTTTGTATTTTATTTTATTAAGGGTATATGAACCTTTAGGTGAATATCTCTTATAGCTTTAGCATTTTTTTAATGACTACATTTTCTAATAGACATATACTAAAGCTAAAGATAAAATTAAAGAAGAGTTTGAATCTCTTCCATTTTATGGTTTTATTTTACTGTCACATCATTTTGAGCATTTTATTATATCGTTAACACACAAACCAAAAAAGAGTTGAACATCTCTGTAATGACCCCATCGTTACGACAACAAGCGAAGAAGTTTTTTTTTTTTTTCATTTCTTTTTACAGGAGTTAAAAGGCAAGAAAGAAACGACGACAATAGGTTAATCACACCACTGACAATGAATGCTAGCACACAGTCCAGGCAACAATTTACTATGACACCACACACCGGCTTAAGACAACTGGTAAACATGCGCAAAATAACAAGGAGGAGGACTATCCTTTTGATGCAAAATGACCATGCCTACAAGCTAAGGGACAACACCCCCATCTCGACATCATGGCCTAGACGAACAAATACTAGGACCTCAAAGCGCGTGGACCTAACGCCTGAAGGCGTTCGACCCTTGTGCCAAGAGAAACTTACACACTCGTCAGCACTCACACAAAAGAACCTACTCCATCCAATTTCTCATTCATCGCTATCCCCAGGTCGCGCCATGATCCCCTCATCATGAATCATGTCTTTCTCTAGGTGACAGATGCGTTAATAAACTTGGTGCAAAACAAGAGGGACCAAGACTCAGAAAAACTCCAATGAGCTAGGAACCAAATACTGATTGAGAGACTATACCTACCCCACACAAAGGTTGACGAGACACAAGAGGACAAAGAAAAGGGATGATGCTATCCCACACGACATCATCCCCACCCCCACCAATCACCCAGTCTAATCGGTCTATGATTACATTCATTTTAACAAGGGTTCCATTCTAACGGGGCACGTCAAGTTACAATTAGACAATAATGAGTCTGCTAAATAAACGTCAATACAATTAATTTCGCAAATCTAAGTGGTCAATACTAAAACCATAATTATAAATTCCCTACATCCTTAATTAAAATTCAATCCAGTGAGTCTAAAATTTGCAATCCATTCCTTACTTACCAATCAATTTTAATCTTTAACACAACCTCATCGGTCAAGTCTATGTTAATCCAAATTCTCCACCCACCTAGACATTAACTTAATAACAACATTTACAATCTTAAAGTAGAATTCTATCATTATAACACTTATGAACAATTAAATCTCAGCATGTAGTCCAGTTATATTGACCAAACTAACAATACTATCTATCTAATAATATTAGAAGAAAACTAATAACTATTAGCAGGGTTGGAGCAATTTATCGAGGAAATTAACATAGTTGTTACTTAACAATTAATATAGTAATAACAAGGCAATTACATGGCCATTAACACGACAATTAAAAGTTCACTAATAAGGGGGGATGTTAGGATATTTAGACACTTAGGAGTTAGTTAAGATATACTTAGTCTAATATGTCGTTAGGTAAAAGTGTGTTTCTTAGTGTGTTTCTTTAGTATGCATTAGTATGCATTTGTAGTTAGGAAATCTAATGGTCATGATATGTTCCCGACATAGAGTGATCCGACGGTTCATACTCTCCTCAATCTTAATGCTCATTGATCCATGGCTTAACACCTGATTGGTCCATGATCTATATTTAAAGAGCATGGAGGGTCATTTGCCGATGATCGATTGTGAGAAACTCTATTGTAAAATATCTCTGTAATATTTTTCTTTACATTAATAAACTGCTCCAAGTGGTTGCGTTGGCTGGGGCCGTGGATGTTTCCCCATAGGGGTTTTACCACGTGAAAACATTGGTGTGCTGATATTTGATATGGTTATGTGAGTGGTTACTGAAGGTTTTCATCCTCTGTTGGAATACATTTGTTGTCAAAAATGGTATCAGAGCCTGTTTGAAGACCCGCTCCTGTTTCAGATCAAGATCGTGAAGTCGAGTTGCCTCATCTCCATTTTAAGGAACTTACATACATTTATGGGATTAAAGGACTATTCCATTGCATGTGGAGCACTTGTTTCATTCAGAAACACTTTTTGTTTCACTCAAAAATGTTTATGCTTGCCTAAGATACAACCATTACAGTCAGATCCGGAGGTATAAAGCCTGAATACACATTTTTAAAATTTCTGCAAAGTTTTATTTTGATTTTATTTCGGTTTGCATTTTTTATTTCTCGGTTGATACTCTTTTAGATATGCATATGCTATTTTCTCCATGCCCTGTGTGATCTCAAAAAATTAGAAACAGATAGGAAAAGATGCATCTTCCGGGTAAGCTAACCGAGATCTAACCCTTGTTGTCATCGAGAAGCGACATTTTTTTCTTGTGTGAAAAGAGTTTTTTTTTAGCATGCTCTCCAAGGCCGTCTTAAAAAAAAACAACGACAATCCTCCTTCTAAACATTACAATATGTTTTTCTAGACCATTTGGTCAAAACTTGCCTTATTAAGTAAGAGGTCTTGAGTTCAAGTCTCTCTTTTGTTACTTTTTCTGAATAAAAATGTTCATGCTAAAAATTGTATAGTGCATTTCACTTCAAGTATAAAAGTGAATCACTATAAGTAGCTTTATAGTTTATTTTAAAGTTATTTATTTTGCATGCAACGTTTTTGTTATAAGGTAACTTCATTGTAAAAGTTATCCCCACTTCTCTTTATAAAAGTGGGTCACTTCATAAAGTAGCTTATGCTATCACGTGGTTATTTAGTTACCGTTTATGTTTTTTTTTAAAAAGGGCATAACTCTCACATCGAAAGTCCATTTTCAATGCCGTTTTTTTTAAAACCGCATAACTTTTCCAGATCTTTCCATCCAGATCGTTAGTTTCAGTTTTTAAATATGCATTCTCTACATATTTAATATGGCTTCTACAAGTAATATCTTTCTTACTAGCAACAACTACTTCCAATGGAAATACCATATGAAAGATTTATTAAGAAGTAAAGGCCTATACCGGATTACCTTGGGAAAGGAAACAACACCCACTAATGATGATAAGAAATCCAAATGGGATAATAGGAATGACGAAGCACGTGGACTAATCAGAATGTCCATCTCTCCTGCTTTAAGGTACCACCTTCAAGGAATTGATGACCCCAAAGAAGCTTGGAACATGATTGAATCTGTGTTTGGTAAAATCAATATTATTCGAGCACAACAGCTAGAAAATCAAATACTGACCTTGAGTCCAAGTGATTTTTATTTCCTTGGAGACTATCTATCTAAGTTTAAAACACTCAGAATTTTATGTGAATAATCTAAGATAGTAATGGAGGAAGATAATTGCATATATCTTATTCTTTCTAATCTAGGTAGTGCATATTCTGTGTTTGTATCTACCTTTTATGCCATGAAAGAGGCTCCAGGGAAAGCTTATGTAAAACCCACTGTTGATTCCTTTTGTGCTTCTTTAATTAGAGAGGAAGATAAGCTTGTACAACTTGGAGTGATCAACACTGCAGGTACCTCCAACAAAGCATTAGTTGCCCAACAGAAAGATAAACCCAATTATCCCAAGAAGCAACATCCTCGCTACAACAACAAACAACCTAAGGGTCTCAAACCCGCTCAGATAGCTTCAGACCCTAATGGTGACAAAGGAGCAAAATATAAAAGTAAGAATACTAACAAACATTGAATCTTTTGTGATAAAGATGTTCATGATGAGTCCAAATGTTTCAAGAAGATGGAAGCCTTAGAAGCAGCGATGTAGAAGCACAACATCAATATTGATTCTTCTTCTTCTTCTTCTTCTTCTCATGGACATGCACTTTTTGCTTCTGTTTTTTTCCTACAATACACCTTCTACTACTAGTTCTTCTTCTGATGAGTGTCTTATTGATTCAGGAGCATCTTATCATATGGCTAAGGATAAAGCCATATTTTCCACTCTAAATGAATGTAACACCAAGAAAATATTTGTTGGTGATGATAGATCTCTTAATGTTGTAGGATCTGGAACAGTTCAGGTAGAAAATGGTCATTTCAATGATGTATTATGTGTTCCAAATCTTTCTTGTAACCTTCTATCAGTATATCAAATCACTCATTCAGGTGAAGGCAAAATCGTTCAGTTTTAACCTCACCAAGTTGTAATCAAGGATCTAAAATATCCTAAGCATGTTTTTGCAGCTGGATTTGCTGATGATATTACCAGGTTGTACAAGTTTGACAACTTTGGGTCATCATCTTTTTCATCAATTTTTGTTGCTCATAGTGATGACTTAAGAAAACTTTGGCATGAGCGGTTTGGTGATCTAAACTATTTCTCATTGTAGCAACTATGTAATCAATAGATGGTGACTGGTCTTCCTCTTGTTTCATGCAGAGATGGTGTTTGTGCCGGTTGTGTTCTCGGAAAACATCATCGGGACAATTTTGACAAATGTGCCTCTTAGCATGCCTCGGGTCCTTTGCAGCTTGTTCACATTGATTTGTGTGGTCCACTTTCTTCTCCTTCTTTTTCTGGGTGCAAGTATTTATTAACTTGAATTGATGACTTTTCCAGATGTACTTGGGTTTACTTCTTAAAACTCAAGAGTGACTTTTTTGATAATTTTTTGGCCTACAAGGCCCTTGTAGAAAAGAAATCTGGACATCAAATTAAATGGTTAAGAATAGATAATGGAGGAAAATATGTGAACAATAATTTTACAAGTTACTACACTACATAGGGCATCCAAATGAAACACATTGTTCCATATACACAACAAAAAAATGGTGTTGCTGAGAGAAAGAACCGCACATTAAAAGAAATGGATAATTGTATGATCCAATCTAAAGGATTAAGTCTACAGTATGGGCAGAAGTAATAAACTGTGAAAATTACATAGTCAATCACAATCCCACATAGGATCTTAAAAATATAACACAGGAAGAATCTTGGATTAAAATTAAACCAAATGTAAGTCACTTCTGTGTATTTGGCAGTGTAGCATGGGCTCACATTCCTAATGAGAAAAGGAAAGCATTGCAGCCTAAAAGTGAGAAGTGTATATTTGTTGGTTATTCTGAAGATGTCAAAGGTTACAGACTTCTTCCATCACATTGTAATGAAGTTATTATTAGAAGAGATGTTAAATTTGATGAAAAACTCTTGGCCTGCAAGCCTAATTCGATGATTGTGCCTTCTTCGGCCTGTGAGCCATCTTCGACATTTGTGCCTTCTTATGATCTGGTTTCTTATTCAGATGATGACAGTGAGGATGGAAATCCACCTTTGCCTGCTCACCCTCCTCCAGATGAGTCCTTTGAACCTGAACCAACACCAGCTCCACCGCTTCCTCAATGGGTCCATTCAACACGAGAAGAAACTGGTAATCTTCTCAATGATCCTTCAGATTAGCATCGGACATGTTCATAGTTCCAGCGAGTCTCTTCTCTTTCGGCTCAAGTTTCAGAAACTCATGATCTAGAGACATTTGCAGAAGCTTCAGGTCATCCAGATTGGGATACAACAATGAATGAAGAGTATTGTTCTTTAATGGAAAATGATATTTGGGATCTTGTACCTCTTCCAAAAGGAAGAAAACTTGTTAAATGAAAATCGGTATACAGAGCTAAGTATGCATCATATGGAAGTGTTGAAAGACACAAGGCTCAGTTAGTTGCCAAAGGATTTTCCCATGTTGAAGGAATTGACTATACTGAAACCTTTTCCCCTGTAGAAAAAATGAATTCCATTGGCCTTGTTATTGCCCTTGTTTCCTCACATAAATGGGAGGTCCATCAGATGGATGTTAAATCCGCCTTCTTGCACAAAGATTTACAAGAAGAAATATGCATGGAACAACCTCTTGGCTATGTCCAAAATGACTCTAGCCGTGTTTGTCGCCTCAAGAAATCTCTTTATGGTCTCAAGCAACCTCCCCACGCTTGGTATGCCAAAATGGATAGCTTTCTTATTGCCACTGGATTCTCTAGATGCCATTCTGATCCTAATGTCTATACCAAGAAAGTAGGAAGCCATTTCATAATCCTTGTCCTCTATGTTGATGACCTTATCCTTACTGTTAGTAACTCAAAAATTTTAAACCATGTGAAAACTATCCTTAAGAAGAAATTTGAAATGACAGACTTAGGCTTTTTGCATTATTTCCTTGGCCTCCAAGTTTTTCAAACCAATGAAGGAATTTTTCTTTCCCAGTCTAAGTATGCTTGTGACCTTCTTCGTCGCTTTCACATGGACGATTGTAAACAAACCCATTCTCCCTTCCAGTATGGAGTCAAGATTTATGCCACCTGTACTTCTCCTGAAGTTGATGCCACCCTATATCGTCAGTTAGTTGGTAGCCTCTTATACTTGACTCATACCCATCCTGATCTTTCCTTTGTTGTTGGTCTTGTTTCCTGATATATGCAAACACCCCATGAAAGCCATTGGAAAGAAGCTAAAAGGATACTTCGCTATGTTCATGGTACAGTTCAGTTCATGATACATTACATTTCAGGGGGGACTCCCTTATTGGTTGGTTTCACTGATTCAGATTGGGCTGGTGACCCCGATGATCAGAATTCTAATGCAGGTTATGTTTTCAACCTTGGTTCAGGACCTGTCACTTGGGCTTGTAAGCAACAACAGGCTATTTCACTTTCTTCAATAGAAGTAGAGTACCGAACAATAGTAAATGCAAGTCAGGAAGCCCTGTGGCTTCGAAAGATCCTTTCAGAGTTTGGATTCCAGCACCAGCATCCGACCAGCCTTTAGTGTGACAATCAGAGTTCCATCAAGCTCGCCAAAGACCCATTTCAACATCAGCATAGAAAACACATCGAGCTACACATGCACTTCATCAGAAAGCTCATTCATGATCAAGTTATTGAAGTGCTATTTTCCCCTACAAAAGATCAAGTTGCAGACATTTTCACAAAATCTCTTACAGAAGCGAAGTTTTCAAAACTTCGATCTCTGTTAGGATTTTAGGAAGTTGTCATTAAGGGGAGATAGGATTTAATGCCTCCTTCCTTCTCCTATTGTGTCATTATTGTAAATCCTTCAATCCTATCCCAAGTTATTCTTAAGGGGGAATATTAGGATATTTATACACTTAGGAGTTAGTTAAGATCTACTTGGTCTAATATGTCGTTAGGTAAAAGTGTGTTTCTTTAGTATGCATTCGTATGCATTTGTAGTTAAAAAATCCGACAGTCATGATATGTTCCCGACATAGAGTGATCTGACGGTTCATACTCTCCTCGATCTTAACAGCCATTGATCCATGGCTTAACACCCGATTGGTCCATGATATCTATTTAAATATCATGGAGGTTCATTTGTCGATGATCGATTGTGAGAAAGTATCTTGTAAAATCTCTATGTAATCTTTTTCTTTTCATTAATAAACTATTCCAAGTGGTCGCATTGGTTGGGGCTGTGGATGTTTCCCCGTAGGGTTTTTACCATGTGAAAACATTGGTGTGTTGATCTTTGATCTGGTTATGTGAGTGGTTACTGAAGGTGTTCGTCTTGTGTTGGAATACCTATGTTTTCAAACAGTTTACATGATTGTTGTCATAACAAGTAATACAACAATAGCAAGGCTTGTAAGGTGTTAGTTAACATTTAACTCACTGTGTCATTTAATCCAAAGAATGAATCTGTTGGCCATTTACATTGTTGTAGCAATTGTTCTGGAAATTAATATGACCATTACATAACAATGAATCTAGCAATAACAAGGAATTTAACTCATTGTTATCCATTTTATTTGCTGGAAAAAATCAAGGCATTTAATGCGACCATTACATAGCAATGAATCTAACAATAGTAAGGCATTTAAATAACTATTATCCATTTAATTCTCTATGGAAAAATTAGCAAAAACGCAGTGCCCACATGGTGTCCAATCATGCCTAATCGAAAGAAACTCAACAATTAAAGGCAACCATATCCAATCAACATCAACCCAGTCCATCACTCAAGGGAAAACACAGTCACAGTTTGAAGGCGAAATCATGATCATTACTGCAAGTCAGTTATGAATTGAATAGAAAAAAAAGGGTGGGCAAATTCGACATGCACACAGTCAATTTTTATTTGCCAAAACCTTGGTCATTCTGGCAAGTGAATTTAAGATTTAAAAGGCTAACTTCATGGGTTATTTCTACAACAACTCAGTTAATCGTTGGAAAGAACAAATGTGGGAATTTAAAACGACAATCTTAGTCTCATTTGAAAGAAAAAACGTGGGAATTTTAAATAGCAAAATCAGTCTCATTTGAAAGAAAAAATGTGGTCATTTAGAACAACAAACTCAGACTCATTTGAAAGAAAAAACGTGGGCATTTAAAACAGTAAACTCAGTCTCATCTGAAAGAAAAAACGTGGGCAATTAAAACAACAATCTCAGTCTCATTTGAAGGCAAAATGTGGGCATTTAAAACAACAAACTCAGTCTCATTTGAAAGAAAAAATGTGGGCAAATTTTAAACGACAATCTTTGTCTCATTTGAAAGAAAAACGTGGGCATTTAAAACAACAATCTATGGCAACATTTAAAAGAAAAAATGTTTTTCCATTTCCAGGATACCAATACCAAATGAAAACATGAATCAATTCATTTTTCCATTGCCCAAATACCAATACAAAATGAAGACATGAATCGATTCATTTTTCCATTGCCATAATACAAATACAAAATGTAGACATGAATTAATTTGTTTTTCCATTTCCAGAATACCAATACAAAATGCATACATGAATCAATTCATTTTTGCATTTCCAGAATACAAATACAAAATGTAGACATGAATCAATTCATTTTTCCATTGCCAGAATACCAATACAAAATGCAGACATGAATCAATTCATTTTTCCATTTCCAGAATACAAATACAAAATGCAGACATGAATCAATTCATTTTTCCATTTCCAGAATATCAATACAAATTGCAGACAACAGTAAGATAACCGAAAGGATCCAATCATCCAAGGAAAACAACGGAGGTAGACAAATGATAGGTTCGTCCTTTGCTCATCATCCTCACACAGAAAGGCAGGGCGTTGATATCCATAGGCCTATTAACGCTGAAGAGATGACTGTAGATTAGGCTTCTGACCAACTTCCCAGGCGAGGACTGATGAGCTAGGGATGATAGGAAAAAACACCATAATGGTCACAATCAAACACCACAAGGAGGTCAAAACATGCGGGAAAACGAAATCCATGGGAGTCAATCAATAATCGAGCTAGGCTATGAAAGAAATTTAGTCATCAATCTAGACAATCTGTTTACTTACTCCATTAAACATGCAGATCCAAGCATAATTCCTACAACAATCTACCATATGGAAATGAAGAGAGCGCATTGTTGCCTGATCGTCCTCTCTGAGTGACGTCCAATGTGCTCCGTGCAACTCTCTCTTGTCGACCGACGAGACTTCATCAGTACCTCCCAGCCAATGCTAGGGGTAATATTCTTCCCCCTTAGCCCCTCGAGCCACAAAGGGGCCACACACACTATCCAAAGATTCATCTATCTCCCAGCTCACCATGCAAGGCCGAGCTACCACTCCTCACCGAGCTCGGTATCCCAACTCCCACAAGATAAGTCAGTCAAGTAGAGATTTCTGCAGTGTAATGTTACACAAACAGAAAATATGCTCCATCCTTATCCTCCCTTCATTATATAGAGTTTTGAAGTCCCTTACTTTCCTAAAATCCCATTTAATTAAGTTTTTAAAAATTAAATCCTAAAAAGTCCTCCCCGTACAAGTGTCACCCATCCCCTTCATTCTTCCACAAATTAATTTATTTCTTTTCCCCGTACAAGAGTTTGATGCTTAATTTAATGCATTGTAAAAATGAGAATATATACACAACATTAGTTCATTACTAATTAACTTTGTCACTTTTTGACAATAGAATCATATTTTTTTATAGTATGTACAACGAACATAAAATGAAACATCTAAATTAATACTTAGCAGAAAAGTATTTAAGAGTTTGATGCTTAATTTAATGCATTGTAAAAAGGAGAATACACAAAATATTAGTTCATTACTAGTTATCTTTGCCACTTTAAAAATGAGAATACACAAAATGTTAGTTCATTACTAGTTAACTTTGCCATATTTTTCCATAACTTTGAGAAATAAAATATTAGACAATAATTATTATTTTGAATTCCAAAATTATTATATATATATATATAATCAAAGTTTGAATAGTTACACTGTAAAATACATAAGTTCCACATGCATTTTAGGATGATAACAAAAACTGAGACATTTAACTTAAAAATTTTGGACTATAAGACATCACTTTAAGATAGATCACTTCATACATGAAATTCAAACCTGCAAAAAAAACAGAACTAAAAATTAAAAATTTACAATTCAAACATACGAAATAATACAGATTTCAAAAATTGTGATTAAAACAAAATTGACATACATACCAAAAGAGTTAAGTTTCATCCTCCAACATACTATTTCCCACAAAATATATTGTAAACATATTTTCGACCAAATATAATTTAGATATCTGTAAAAATAAAAAACATAATAAAAAACCAACACATATTAGCATATATAATGTAACTAAATAAACAATAAACAATAGGAAATAATAACATAACCAACCGTAGTTAAACATATTTAAGATCTAGTTACTCTCTAATTAAGAGTACATGATTTAAACAATTTGTAAATGTTATCTAAAATCTCAAAAAAAAATAAAGAGAAAAATTATCTTCTTGGTTAAAAACAAATTGAATTAGAGTTAGATAATAATATGAAAATAAATATCGAACTGTATATGAAGAAAGTTCACAAATCTCCAAATTAATTCATTCTTCCAATGAAATAATTATATCCTTGTGAAAAATATCTCAAATCCTTCAGGTGAAATTATCCTTGTGGATAAGATCTCAAATCCTTCAGGTGAAATTCCCTTTGTGGATAAGGTCCCAAATCCTTCAGGTGAAATTCCCCTTTTGGATAAGGTCCCAAATCCTTCAGTTGAAATTCTCATTCAGGTGTTTTTATCATGTTCTTAGTAAAACAAATTGTCAGTTAGAGTTAGATAATAATAAAAAAATAAATATAGAACTGTGTATGAATAAAATGAACACAAATCTCCATATTAAGTCATTCTTCCAAAGAAATACTTCTCTCCTTGTGGATAAAGTCCAAAATCTTTCAGGTGAAATTATCCTTGTGGATAAAGTCTCAAATCCTTAAAAAATTCTCATCCCAGGTGATGTTATTTGATCATATTTACACAACAATAAAATAATTATCTCCTTAGCAGTTAAATACTTCTCTCTTTTTCTTCTGTAGTGGTTATATAATCAAATTCCACGATGCCCTTTCAAACTAAAGGACTCATAAATCTCCATATTAAGCCATTCTTCCAAAAAACTACTTATTATCTAAAAAAGTTCACAAATCATAATTTTAAAAACCATTCTTCCCGAAAATACTTATCTCCTCTTTCTTCGGTGGAATAGATGTTCTCATATAATCTTGCATGTATATGAAGAAAACACAAATCTGCACATGCATATTAAGTCATTCTTCAAAAACCATTTAGATGGGATGTATTCATATTAGATAGAATGAAATTCTCTTTGAAATTATGTGAGCAAGTGTTGGGCTCTAAAGATGTCCTAAAAACAACCTTAGTTTAACATTAATTTATCAACCGAGGGATTCGTCTTTTATCTCAAGAATATCGGCAAAGTTTATGCAGGTAGCCTAAAATCGTGTAGCTAAACCAAATCTGATTTCATCAACAATCAAGTTCCTCAAACATTCACCAAAGATTCTAAGAACTAAAAGAAAATGAAATATGATCACTAAGATGCTGTAAAATGAAAAGGAACTAATTAATCTAATTGAATTCACTTAAATATAAAGCAGTAATTGAATCTAAGAAATGACTTGCAAATTTAATCTATCAATTGTGAATTCTAATTACTGGAAAGGAAATAGCGATTTATTCTATCTATGGAAATAAATAAAAACTGTATTCTAATTGAAAGGGACAACTAATGTAACTTTAACATAAAGGAACAACTATCATAACCTTAACTGAAAGGAACAACTAATGTAACTTTAACTGAAAGGAACAACAATTGTAAATCTAAAGAAAAGGAACAACGCAGATGAAAATGTGAGGAACTGTCAAGCAATAATCTTCAGAAATGGAAATCATAACAACAATCATGAATACTCAAGAAAATGCCTGTCTTCTGCAAACAATCATCAATTCATTGATACGCTTATGCAATTATAAGAGATCTGAATCACGAAATAGAAATCAAACTCTGAACTAATACAATTATAGAATGAGACAGTAGCTTTTTCAGACTGGGCCCTCGGTCTTCATAAGTACTGCTACGAGAAACTCAGAATGCAGGAATGATAAAAACACTCAAAACTTTCATTGATTCCATAGCTGGTTAAACATTTACAACAACGGCTCACGCAGGGCAATTCTGAATCCGAATACTTAAAATGTGGTTTTTTCTTATGTTTTTCTGGATCTATTACCCTCTTATATATTACAATAGTTTGGTTAAATCAAGCTATCCCGAGGATCGAAAGATCCTCAACATTTCTTTACTATTATAAAATTACATCATAGAGAATTGATTTTTTCAAAAACTACTTTACGCCTAAAAAGTCTTCAACTTCAAACAACTCGTGGATACCCAAATCTCTTTGGGTTATCTTTGACAGCTATTTTATCCAATTCTACGGCAAAATCAAACCATTCCAATCGTAATTTAGAATCTATTAAATAAAACTTAAATAAAAACTCTAAGAGATATATTAATCATGTTCTTTCCTATTTATTCCTAATTAATTGAAAAGTCAATCAGAATGATATCATAAACTGTGGACAAAAGGAAGATATTTATACCTTTTTCG
>JZKD02S0790549.1:0-14618 GCA_000966675.3 Picea glauca | reverse complement strand
GCAAGGGGGGGGGTACCCCCTCTGCGGGGTCTGGGTGGGCTATCCCCCCGGCTAGGGGGTCTGTGGGAAAGCGGGGGTTCGAGGGAAGTGTTCCCCAATGGGGGTTCGAGGGTGAAGCCCCCGAAGCAAAAATTTCCTTGTAAAAGTATATTGTAATTTCATTGTAAGTCTGGACTGTTCATTATAAGGTCATAGATCTAACGGTAGAGATTATGTTAGGGTTTTTTTCCCTAGAAGGCAACCCTCTTTTATGAGGGAAATTTATTGTGGCTATGGATGAGGGGGAATATTGTATTCTGAGAGAGGAGACTGTGAGAGAAAGAAGAGGAAGTTACAACGGGTTTTGTTGTAGGTTGTATCCATTCATTGGTTGGATAATAATAAAGGAAGGACCTGACAATTTCTCTGGTGGACGTAGCCCACACTGGGTGAACCACGTAAATCTGTGTCTCTCTTGTATTGTGTGTCTTCTGTGTTTTGTTTCTTCATTTGTTTTATTTTATTGCTCTGCGGTCCTATTTTTCTAACATAAATGATTGTCCCACAAACAAGGGGTCTCATAGACCAATTTGGTGTGCTTGGTCGTGACTTTAAAATCAAATTTAATACAACCTGAGTGGGCCTAATGGTTAAGAGCATGTGTTTCCTTCTTTATTTGTTTTGACGCCTAGCAGGAAAGTAAAGACTTAGGAATATTATGACTTAGGAAAATTATCACTTAGGAAGGAATGAGATGTCCACAAGGGGGACTGATCTAGGTGGATATTGGTGGCCACCCATCTATTCCACAAGCTCGAAAAATAGTTTTCCATATTGGAAGTTTTTCAGCAGTTGTTGGGGTTGTTTTGAGGCCTGAAACGATGTTTTTTGGGGATTTTGGGCCCACGTGATTTTGAAGGGCACAAACTGGGGCCAATAAAAAATCATTATTCTCGATTAGACCTTTCCAATGGTGTATCAAGTGCCTCAAACATAGATCGTATGCAAAATTTATGCCCGTGGGAAGTTGACATATCAACTACCCCCATATGCAAAATTTATGCCCCTAGGAAGTTGACATATCAACTACCCCCATCGGGGCCTGCAAACCTTTTGGTTTTTCATCTTCTGGGGTTAGGGTTTTAGAGTTTACTTATGTTAAAAAGGACTTTGGAGCCTCATTGTAACAATCATATTCTTGTGAATGCGAGTAGCCAACACACCTCTTCTCAGAGATAAGATGCCACCATTCTAGTGAGTCTTTCACTCTGTATTTTTAAGGTCTTTGTACATTTTCACTCATTAATAGAAAATTGTGTATTATTGTATCTTTGTGTTTATGGTTGCATATATGATACATTTATGTTATATTATTGGATATCCAAGATATCTCTGTGCATTTCTTTATTATATCTCCACTCTCATTTCGTGCCGAAAATAATCCGGATCAAGGACACCTATTTTTGGAGACTTGTCATAATGGGCCATAGTCTCATCACAGAATTGAACCCGAGTGGTTTTCTCCTTGGAGGTCACAAGTTCAAATCCAGAGGAGGGTAGGGTAAGTATACCTCCTTAGACTTTAGACTTTAAAAATAGATTATTATTATTAGTATTATTATTATTAATGGTGAAAATTTATTGTTTTAACTTAATCCACTCACGAGTAAAAAAAAATTCTATCATTTTGAAAATTCTTCAAGAATTTAAGAACACTATGAAAATTTAATCCTATAGGATATTTCTTTAATGTACATATATGCATCCTCACAAATTGACCATTAACCACTACATATTTAAAAAAGCATTTTTATTTCATCTAAAAGTAAAATAAAGATCGTTTACCTTCTCGTCATTAGCTACCAATCCACAAACTTATGATCCCATAAACATCATTAAGTGGTTGTTGTAGAGACGTCCTTGGGATGAACTATGATAGAGGTGTGTTTTCAAAGGATTTCACTCACATGATGATGATTTTTTTCAACAACCGAAGAAGCATATAGTTCTTTATTCTTTGCATTTGGCATACATAATGTAGCATGACTCTCCACCTTCAAGTGAAAGAGATTTTGGATATTTTAGAAGTGTTGCTAATATTCACATAGCCCATGGGATCCTCTACATTGGATGGCATCATGTTGAATTTATGGTAAAGGTGGTGAGATTTCCATATTTCATTATGTGAGAGTTCTTATATGTCTATTGTCCATTCTACATCTACATTCCCTACCAAGCTTTTTTTATCTTATCTACCGAGTAGTGACAGCAGTAATAGTATCCATGACCATTGGTATCAAAATACAAGAGAAACTATTGGAGACCATCATATACTGAGATTGTTATCACCATTGATTTGCACAAGTAGCCTAAAAATCTAAGCCTTATCGATACGCACCATCATATTCCATGTATCCCTTGACAATACACACTTTCACACCATTTTCCCTTACATAGCTTAGCAAAACTCTTTTAATAATGTTATTTTCACTCAACTAAAGTTGCAATCCCATTTTATGATTTTTCACCCCTTTATTTTATTTAAATAAAACGTAAAATTCAATAAGTGGACAAGAATTTATTTGGTGAAATAATATGTTTTATTATTTTTACCATATCAAGGATAACCACTATTATGCCTATAAAGTAAAGTGATCCATTCCATTTCCATAGAGATTTTACCTTGAGAGTACACAAATGTTGCCAACATTTCCACTATCTTTTTAGATCCATTTTCCATTGTTAATTTTAGCCAAGAGGAGAAACCTAGCTATTTTTCCACACATACAGGAAAGAAGAAGAACCACAAGGAGATTATCTTCTTCACCGGTCCCATCACAAGTGTATTGTTATGTACTATGGTTATTGGGAATTATATCATATTTATTCTTTACATCTCTATTTGTTTAGGTATTTTTTATGTTGCATACATTTTTATTGGTCAATAACATAGATCTGAAGACATTTGCTTAATAGAAAACTAGGGTTTCTTGTTTTCTAACCCACTTTTTTATGTAGCTTTGACACAACCAAAAAGTTTGTTGATTTGCTTACCCTTGCTAAGTATTTTCACCAACATAAGGGAATCTCCACTAGGGATCTGGGTTTTACTCATGATCCTTGTTTATGACTTTTATGTAGGATTTTGACGTTTTTCTCCCACTTCCCAATGCATATTTCCATGTATTTTTTGCACTAATCATTTTTAAACTTTTTCCCCTGCTTTTAGTACTTTGTTTGCTTCTTGTGTGTGCTTTTTAGGGTGCATGTTTTCCTTTAGTTTGTCAATTTATTGAATGGTTTAAAAAATACACCAAACCATAGGAACTGAAGAACAAACCCCCAAGAGGTTTTTGATCCCTTTTTCACAAGGATATTTCTTAAGGGTTTGGCTTTGTTGATAGTTGGTTGTCATTGATGTCAATCCTTGAATAAGCACCGACGGTATGGTTTTGGTACTCAAAGTTGAATGAGGAATATGTACAAGAAAGAGAATGTAAATGCCATAAAGACACTCATAGATGGACAATAATTGTCATTTCATTTATGAAGATATGTGGAATGCCATGTAGTTCCTCACGGTTAGGGAGATATCCCTTTGTGAAGTTGTAACCCCGAAACAAGTGGTCAAGAAACCCCTGGTTGGTTATAATTCATTAATAAATGGGTAAATTTGTTGTAACAAGAAAACCCTAGAAGCCCTAAATTAAAGAGAGGAGTTACCTAGCAAAAGTATATAAGCACCTCAAGGAGTCATTCACAAGTACATTCACACACTCATTCATTGATTCTCTATCTTTTGAACTAGTGATATTTTGTGTTAGGGACGTAACCTCCCTAACCCCTCACGTAGGTAGAATAATATATTTTCTTTGTAATAAAGACCAATATTAATAAAGACTAGAAATAAGGAAGAATAATTAAAATGTAAGAATACCTAATATAAGCTTCCTGTTCTGGAATATCTTCCTCTAGATTGTTCTTTTGGTGGATAGAGTTAGTATAAATAGGATTCAAGGGTATGAGAAGTTTTGTCTTGAGAATTATTTTAATAGAGTTGTCCTCTACTGGAGGTTTCCCCCACGAAGAGGAAAGGGAACATTGTTTTCTATCAGTAAGAGTATTATTTTGGTGTTGTGATTTCATATATTATGTTGTTCCATTGATATTCTCTGCAATATTTCTATTTTCAGCTATTGTAATAGATATCATACCTTACAAGTGGTATCAAAGCACTTTCCTTGGCAGAAAATTGTGGGTTATTTTTTTTTCCAGGGTAGAGATGTATTTTGACATCTTAAAGATACAAAGATCTGTCATTCAACGCAAAAATCCACTGTCGATGAAGCATACATGCAGGAAATACAAGTGGTACATAAGTGAACATTGTTGGCCACCCTTGTAACCCCTATTGGTGCACCTTTGAGTGGTAGTGCATCAGACAACACCTGTATAGAGATCGAGCTAGATATCTTGAAACCTTCCATAGATAAACCAATCGACCACCTGAATGCTATAGTGCCACCAAGAACAACACTCAAGAAGATACTCTCTAGTACTTGGGTAGTCAGGTAGTACAACTATGGGCATGGTCTAGCCTCTTGGTGCCCAGAGATATTAGGTGATTTGGATTATTTTCATAACGAAATGAAAGAAAATATATTACAATGAAATACACACAAATATTTCCAAAAATAGAGAAATACAACAACACATGATTTCTATTAATGAAATAAATGTATAGAGACTGTAAAATACAGAGTGAATGAACTCGTTAGAATGGTGGAAACTTATATCTAAGAAGAGATGTGACGACTATGCTCATTCACAATAAGATGAGTACAATGAGGCTCTGAAGACCCTTTTACAATAAACATGAATTCCAAAACCCTAGGTATCCAAAAACCTAAACCTAAGAGATGAAGTGTCAAAATTTATGTGGGCCCCATTGGGGTATGTTAGTACATCAACTTCTCGAGGTTGTAAATTTTGCATACGATCTTCATTTTAGGCAATTTATAGCCCATTAGTTGGAAAGGTATTTTCAATAACTACACATTATTCCATCAAAATTTGACTTTGTCAACAGTTTGACTTTTTCTTCTAATAACAAAAATAATAGACAAGAATAATAGATATTGCCAAACAAAATTACTTGATATACTAACATCAATAATATTGTTTATAACTCTAATATGGTATACAAAATTACTTGATATACTAACATCAATAATATTGTTTATAACTCTAATATGGTATACAAAATTACTTGATATACTAACATCAATAATATTGTTTATAACTCTAATATGGTATCTTTGAAAACAATGTTTTCCACAACAAAATCCAGCGGCGTCATGTGAGGCCGCTATATGAAATATCTCACAAAACGTATTTCTAATTGGATTAATTTTTCCAATGACAATGTGAGAAAGCATTTTGAAGGGCTATAGTACATCAATCAATTCCTTCAATGAGTTATGTCGACAAAACCTTTTGAAGGGGTGTGGTAAGTGGTCAAGAAACCCTTATTTGGTTATAAGTCCTTAATGAAAGGGTAAAGTTGTTGTAACAAGAAAAACCTAGAAGCCGTAAATTAAGGAGAGGAGTTAACTAGAGAAAACGTATATAAGCACCTCAAGGAGACATTCACAAGTAAATTCACACACTCGTTCATTGATTATCTATCTTATGAACTAGTGATCTTTTGTGTTAGGGACCTAACCTCCCGAACCCCTCACGCAGGTAGAATAATATATTTTCCCTATAATAAAGGCCAATATTAATAAAGCCTAGTAATAAGGAAGAATAAGTCAAATGTAAGAATACCTAATAGAAGCTTCCTCTTCTAAAAGATCTTCCTCTAGATTGTTCTTTTGGTAGATAGATTTAGTATAAATAGGAGTCAAGGGTATGAGAAGTTTTGCCTTGAGAATTATTTTAATAGAGCGCTCCTATGTTGGAGGTTTTCCCTTCGAAGAGGAAAGTGAACATTGTTTTCTATCAGTAAAGGTATTATTTTGGTGTTGTGGTTTCATCTATTATGTTGTTTCATTGTTATTCTCTACAATATTTATGTTTTCAGCTATTATAATATATCTCGTACCTTACAAGTGGTATTAGAGCACTTTCCTTGGTAGAAAATTATGGGTTATTTTTTTTTCAAGGTAGAGATGTATTTCGACGTCTTAAAGCTACAAAGATCTGTCATTCAATTCATAAATCCACGATCGAGGAAGCATACACGCAAGAAATACAAGTGGTACTTAAGTGCACATTGTTGGCCACCCTTGTTACCCTTGTTGGTACCCCTTTGAGTGGTAGTGCATCAGACAACACTTGTACACAGATCAAACTAGATATCTTGAAGCCTTCCATAGATAAACTAATCGACCACCTGAGTGTTATAGTGCCACTGAGAACAACACTCAAGAAGATACTCTCTAGTACCTAAGTAGTTAGGTAGTACAACTAAGGGCATAGTGTAGGCCACAATGAAATAGACACAAATATTTCCAAAAATAGAGAAATACAACAACACATGATTTCTATTAATGAAAGAAATGTATAGAGACTGTAAAAATATAGAGTGAATGAATTTGCTAGGATGGTGGTAGCTTATCTCTGAGAAGAGATGTGATGACTATGCTCATTCGCAAGAATATGATTACAATGAGGCTCTCAAGGCTATTTTACAATAAACATGAATGAAAAAACCGTAGATATCCAAAAACCTAAACCTAGGAGATGAAGCGTCAAAATTCATGTGGGCCCCATTGGGGTAAGTTAGTACATCAACTTCTTGGGGTCATAAATTTTTCATACGATCTCTGTTTTATGTATGTGATAGCCTATTGGTTGGAAAGGTATTTTTGATAACTACACATTGTGCCATCAAAAAATTGTCATTTAGGGCCTCAAAACGGACCCGAAAGTACAAAAATATGTACTGACATGAAAAATTCCAAAATAACCTAGCTTAAATAGGTGGGCGACCACCAATATCAACCTGGATGTTGTGTAGGGATTCAAGACAACCTCGAAAGTGTAGAACCCATAATTACAAAGAGATGTCACCATTACAGAGAAATGTGTTGAACTGAAAACTATTAAGATGAACCAAGTAGAATTTGGAACAGATGGGTGGCCACCAATATCCACCTGGATCAGCCCTCCCTCTAGGAAGCAATGGTATCCATTGCATTGAATTCCCGAGGAAATCATTTGTTGAATATGAATCTTTGTGAGCTTCTTGCCTTGCTGGAGAAGTTGCATTTCTTGGTCTGTGGAAGGTTATCACGAACCTATTCTTGGCGGGGTTGAATTTGTTCCACAAACCTTTTGTATCTTGGTTTGACAGGAAATTGTTAAAGAACCATAGTAGGCGAAGAATAAATATCTTCTTTGCCTTCTACAATCTGCTTCTGCTGGATAGAAGGCGTTGAGGCTGTAGTGGTTGCAGTGGACTTCTGTTCATCCTTTGAACATATTGTGAAGAGGCTAAATTTAGAATCATGAGAGATTACCTTGCTGCACTATTTTGATTGATAAATAGTTGTAACTACCTCTCGTATCCTATAGAGATGACCCCCAAGAGTAATAATGACACTACATGGTTGACACTCTTAAAAAAATTGACGTTTCCACATATATGGTTGGCCCAAAACAAAATCACAGACATCAAGAGGGGAAACATCACACACTATCTCATCCTTGAAGGGATGGATTCCATCTGATAGTTAACATTGTTGGCTGACACATAGATCTCGTCACTGGTAAAGCCACCTGATGTTGTAAGGATGTGGGTGTGGTGTTGTCAAAAACCCCAACTGTTTGAAGATATCAGCTGAGATGAGGTTCTTCTGGCTTCCACTATCAAGAAATATATGAAATGGGTCTCATTCAAACACATATGTGAATGGAAGAGGTGCTCCCCCTCTTCAGTATCTGGTGGTTCTCCTGGTTAAATTTTTTCATTCACGACTGTAGCAGTGGGGTCTGCGTCGGTGATCTTCTTTTTTTCATTATTTTCTAGATCATATTCTGAATCAAGGTTTGGATCCTTGTCTTTGATCTCGGCCACCAATGACATTTTTTAGCGACATTCATCAGTGTTATGCCAGGGGATTTTGTAGAAGTGGCACCACTTCCCAATGTCATTCTTCGTCTTTTTCTTACCCTTATTTTCATTTGTATTGGACTATTTGTTAAGATATTGTTGGTTAGGGTCATATTTATTATGTTATGGTTGTTGAGTATTTGAAAACCCAAACTCCCATTTGTTCTGGTGCCTAAATTTATGCTCTATTTTGACATCATACTGATAGGAAACTCCAAGTGATTATATGTTTAGGAAACCCATTTTAGTTTGGATGTACCTATGTAGAGCCCCATGGTATTTCAGAACCAGATGTCGCTCGAAGTCTTTGATAACCAACTTGGTGTGAAAGGTATGGAAAGTATTTGTGAAATCTAACACTGTTTGTCCCCTCTCTTGTCGCAATGTGGTCCATCTCATGTATTGGTCTTCATAGTTATCAACAAGGTAATACTGTTCCTTGACCACATCCACAAAAAATCCCAAGTGGGATCGACCACATATATTCTATATTATTTTGTGGAACTTTTCTCCGAGTGAGTTTCTAACCAATGTTTGACATGGGGGAGAGCCTTGAGGAGTGCGAAGGTGATCTTTTCCCTGTCGGAAAAATTGTGAAGAGATAAATAAACTTCTAGTATATTTAATCATTTTTCTAGGGAATCCACATCTATCTGACTTTCAAATATGGGAATATAAAAATTAAATTGTAACTTGAAGGGAGAGGTTCCTCGAAAGTGGTCACTTGATGAGGATGTGCCTATTTCTATTGAAAGGCATTGAAGGATGTATGAAAATTTCTCCATCATTTCATCCCTCTATCACGCAAGAGCTTGCTTCAAGCAACATGTTAATAGAATCTTCTACTCCTCCATTTTTGTTTTCTTCCTCCATGGAGGGTTTCTTGGGAATGCGAGAGATATTGTCCTCAAGAGAGACAAGCTAGATACCCAACTTGCTATACTCAGACCTCATTGGGGACATGCACTGAAAAATGATAAAGAGAATCCTTCGCTGATACAACTGATCTGGATTATTTTCGGAACGAAATGAAAGAAGAGTTATTATAATCAAATAAACACAAATATTTCCAAAAATAGACAAATACAACAATACATGATTTCTATTAATGAAAAAATGTAGAGAGACTATAAAAATACAGAGTGAATGAAATCGCTAAAATGGTGGCATCTTATCGCTGAGAAGAGATGTGACAATTACGCTCATTCGCGAGAATATGAGAATAATGAGGCTCTCAAGTATTTTTTTAAATAAACATGAATTCCAAAACCCTAGACATCCAAAAACCTAAACGTAGGAGATGAAGTGCCAAAAGTCATGTGGGCCCCGTTGGGGTAAGTTAGTACATCAACTTCACAGGGTCATAATTTTTTAATACGATATCCATTTTAGGCATGTGATAGCCTATTGGAAAGGTATTTTCAAGAAATAAACATTATGGCATCAAACTATGGCTCTATTAATAGTTTGACTATGGAAAGCCCAAAAAATGTTGTTTAGGGCCTCAAAACGGCTCTAGAAGTACAAAACGATGTACTGACATGAAAACTGCCAAAATAAGCTAGTTGGAATAGGTGGGAAGCCACCAATATCCAAATGGATGTTGTGTAGGGCTTCAAGATAATCCCAGAAATGGAAAACCCACAATTACAAAGAGATGTCACCATTACAGAGAAATGTGATGAACTGAAAATTGTCAAGATGAGCCAAGTGGAATTTGGAATAGGTGGGTGGCCACCAATATCCACCTGGATCATTGGGTTGAGTAATATTGTTGGACCCCTCATGTATATCATAGAGATATAGCACAAGAAAAACCCTTATCTGTAGAAAAACTGGATAGCCTATCCCTTGGGATGGAAACAAAATAGACAATATCTATTGTCGTGCAATTTTACCTCTTACATTCTAGTTGCAAAATTACTGCACATTTCTTCCTATTAAGAATTTGGGCATTTCAACACTGCAATATTCTTCATCTCAGAGTATAACTCCATAGGAGGAAAAAAAAATTGGATCCTGCTGGCACCATTATTTGATCCCTATCCCATTGGATTCCTCTCTACGCCATGATCCTAGTCATACCTATCATCTTCCAATAAAAAAAATTATCGTGCACCTGAACCCCTTCCGACCCACTTATTTCGAACTTACCCCATTGGATTCCCCTCGTTGCCCTGATCATCATGATATCCTTCACCCATAATCCATTTTATGTGTGGTCCCACCCACCCCTTTCCTTTTTCCCCCTTCATCATGGCCCACACCTGTATCCAAGACTTGGAACCGTGTGTCAACTCCTTGTTGTCTGCTTTCAAAGAGACCCAGAAGGAAGGCAACAAATCAGTGCCAATATTGCCACCATCATTAACAATATGCATTCCTCCATATATGAAAAAATGGAAACCATGAAACAAGACCTCTCTACCCATCTAACATCTTGTAAGCACTAAAAGTCACACCTAGACTCTTGTAGGTGTAAGACTAATACCCATCAGAATTTGAATAATTAAATCAATTTTATAGTTGGTGGATTAGCAAGAAAGAGTAAGAAAGAGAGAAACATATTGTCTGAAAAGAAATTGCATTGAGAATTGAGTCATAAAATTTTGAAGATCAATGGAAATCAAGTGTCCTACGAGACAAAATGGATAACACTAAGAAGAAATATCCATCAAGCAATTATCCTCTTTGCAAAATGAATAAAAATAATACTTGAACAAAAATCATGAAAGAAGACAATCATTGCAAATCCTTTGCAGCTCATGAATATCATACCCATGAACAACCATTGATCCTCAATGCCTTAAATTCATTCAAGAAATATGAAAATGTAAAATGTAAAATAGAGAAAACACAATCTAATAGTAACAAATCTCATGAATCTCTATTGGTAGAAATGTTACATTCCGATATGCCCAACAGGGTTACAAATCAACATACATAACTAAACTTCCCCTCTATCTATCTTGAGCTCTCCCCCTATTTTTGGAGTCCTCTCACCCATTAAATAGAAAATTGCATCAAGAATATCTCTAGGAGGTCACAACCTACTCCATGCATTGTATTTTGTTCCTTAGATATATGTGGCAAACAAAAAATCCAACTAATTGGACTTGATTCCTGGAAACTCTCTTTTAGAATAAATGAAACTACAACCAGCTCATTGCATGGATATTTAGTAAAGTTTAATATTAGGTAAAAGTGTCCCTTAGTGTCTAAATGATCTATGAGAACCCATTCAAACCTCCTCAGACAGGTGGCATCCCTCCTACAGCTCGGATTTATCAGACTGTTAGAGTTTGCAGCGCAATTTCAGGATTTGTTGCAAACTTTCCCGTAGGTGATGTTTTCAACTTTTCTCCAAAAAACCAAACTCGTTCGAGATGATTTTTGCTCAACAATTCAATTCTATTATTATTCATCTCCAAAAAACATTTTAGAAGGACCCAGATTAACATTTAAAAGTTATGATGAAAATACGATTTTGTTGTGTACTAATTTGTTGTAAACTGCTTCAATTTAGTTTGCAACACACAGTCAAGTTTGCAATGCACAATCAGGTTGATCTAGATTATTTTTAGAACAAAATGAAGGAACAAAAATAACCGATATATAACATTGAAATACATAAAAATATATAAGAGAACACAAAAATATAGTGAAATCCAACTTCTATTACTGAATAAGATAGAAAAACAGTATAAAACACAAACTAGAAAAATGGGGTAGCTTATCTCTAAAAAGAAAGAGATGTTGGCTACGGTTCATTCACAAGAAGCTTTACATCACACTCCATTGCATGATTAAAGGGACTCCTTCACCTCAATTATATATGAGAGAGTCAGAGGAGAACAATTCTCATGATGCGTGTGGGGTAAATCAGACTAAGTTTATAAAATGCCATAGGCATGCAAAATATTATGACTTCCCAGGTGGTCACCCATCCGAGTACTAATCTAGCCTGAGCATGCTTAACTGCAGAGTTGTAATGGGATCCAGTGCATTAATGCTACGTTGTAGGCATGTACATAAGACCACTAGGAAATCATTAAATGATGCATGTAATTAACAAATGAAGATGACATTACATTCCATTCCCCATCAAAAGGGTGAATATAATGGTTTATCAAAACCACAGGCTCAAAATGGTGATTCAGTGGAAGAGGTGGATGGCCACTGAGATCCATCTCGATCATTCCAACCCCCTTAGGAAGCAATGGTCCCCATTGAGTCAAGTTCCCTTGCAATATGGGGAGACTTCTGCTAAATCTAAACCTTGGTACGTTGCTTGCCTTGCTAAAGAAGTTATCTTCCTTAGCTTGTTGAAGGATGTCATGAACCTATTGTTGGAGGGGTTGGATTTGCTCAACGAATATAGCTGCATGATCTACCTGAGTGTGGGAGGAATTTGTGTCTACCTGAGTGTGGGAGGAATTTGTGGGTGAAGATGCAACATGAAGCGTACGAATGGTTATGTTATAACCTTACTTGACTGGGCAGTGTGGAGACACCCCCATAGGTGCAGAAAGAACATCTTGGTACTTGTCTACAATCTTGTCAATCTCCTTCTACTGGATAGAAAGGTCTTGGGTTAAGGCTGCATTTGTTGCAATGTACTTTTGTTCACCTTCTGATCTGATTGTGAAGAGGCTAAACTTTGCAGTATGAGAGATTACTTTGTGGCATTGTTTTTGATGGATAACAGTCGAAACTACCTCTAGTGTCTAGTATAGCTAACCCCCCAGAGTAACAATGATGCTATGGGGTCAAGACTCATAAATAGCATGGAACCTCCACATGTGGTGGATTTTTTTATGAGGCCTATCTTTTGTAGTCTGTTTTTCTATGGGCGGCCCCTTTCTTTTGGAAGATATCTTTGTTGTCTCCTTTGGATCGCCCTCTCTATGCTAGTACACCCTATGCTCCATGGTTCTAGTTTCAAAGTTTTAGAAACAAAGATCTTAATTTGTTCTCTCATTATTCAGGGTTTGTCGCTCTAACATGTTCTATCCTCCTTCTGGGTTTTCATTGGATGATTTCAATGTTGTCTACTCTCCACAAGGTTTTTTTGTGGGTTTCCCACTCATGATTGCAGTTCCTTTCTCCGGTGATGATGGTTTGTTCAGGGTTTGATGTATACTCAGATGAGGGTCCTTATGGAGGGTGTTGGTGTCTTTCTCTTCCTCATATCAGTTGGGGGGTTTGGTCACATATTTGAGGTCCTTTCTAAGGGCATGCAATGTTGATGCGTTGATGTTGGAATATATAATTCCTACTTGTCTAATATGCTTGCTAATCTATTGAGAAGTAGAGATAATCTCTACGTGAGTTGTGTGATCATATTCTTAATAGTTTGTTATAGAGTTGTATTTGTGAGATCCTTTTTGTGTGTGTGATTGAGAGAATATCTCAACCTCTCCATTTATATTTAGAATAAGTTAGATCTGATAACAACCTGTGTACTCTATATAATAGAGTCCAATGTATTGATATTACAGTAATTGAGTATTTGTGTATTATACTATACTCTTCCATTTTATCATGGTATCAAGGGTGGGCACTCTGGGCGTGACTCCCTCATGGGAGTGCCTAGGATCATGCGGACAGTAGAGTAGTTATTTTTTATATATTGGTAGTTCATTATCTAATCTGTAGACAGAGAGCTGCTTGCGTACAGTGTTGGAGGAGAGTGTTGTATGATGTTGTTTGTGAAGAAAGATTGTACCCCTTGTACCTTTCTTGAACCTTTGTATCGTAGACTGTTGATTGATATTGGGTCGTTGCCTAGTGAATAGGGTTGCCACAGCTATTGATTGTAACTGCCATTGAAAAGAAGGTGTTTTATTGTTAAAGTATAGTGTTGTGAGTGTTTCATGGATTTAGGTGGACGAGTGAATCGGCATTGATATCGCCTGTATTGAATCAATATTTATCTCTGATATCATTGATATCTCTTCTATCGTTTCTATCTATGCATTGGAGCCCATGAACACACAATTATCTCTTCTTGAGTGCGATATGATCATTCTAGGAGCACAATCGATTATTTGCATGTTCGATTATTTTCTTATTATTTTCCTGACCAATATCGTCAATCATAAATTTTTCGTGTGAGGAGAGTATCTTCTAAACAGATCCGCATGAAGGGAGCCACTTCTTTCTTCCTTTGTCTCCATTTTTCCAGCACTCAAGATATTGCAATGTGTTTGGAGGTGTGTGAGGCGAATATTGTTTCCATTCATTGCTTGTGTTTGTAGTGAGGAACAAAGATAAAGACAGTTCCAAATATCATAGTAGGTAAGATCAAATACCAGTGGGAGCATCTAGAGCCCCTCCGTGACTGAATGGTGGAAAATCCTGCCCATCGTTTCCCTTTCTTCTGCTATGAAGAAGCCTATTGGGGCATGAATTGCTTGAGTAGTTTCCTAGATGGATCATGTGAATGCAAAGAGACCTATGATCGTTGTCAAGGGAGCATATTCGCTGCAGAGATAAACAATGCGTTAAGGCATATTCT
>JZKD02S0790471.1:244580-258271 GCA_000966675.3 Picea glauca | reverse complement strand
CCACTAGATAGAGACTAGCACCAACCTTGGAAGGAGTATATCACCTACTCTCCCAATTCAATGCCATCATCCCCTCTCACATGAATAGGTCATCCAATAAGCTAGCTGACATACTCACAAATGAAGGCATCAACAGACCCAACGATATCATTGATTTAAATTGGAAACACATCCCTAAATTGTAGATTCGTGCTGACTATTTTTTCCTTTCCTAGGCCAACCAATCCCCCTTGTATGGGGTGTGAGGGATGAAATCAAAGCGTCTGTGGGTCCCTGACCCCCCCACCCACCTGGCCTCCAGATATTTAAACAATTTCTATCCAACTCTATCATCCACCTCGCCTCCTCATGTGGTTTAATACCCCCCGCTACTATCTCTTTCTCACACTCAAGTGTCCCTATCTTAACTTTCACGTCATGATTATGCATGCAAATTACCAATATGATCCTCCTGTCCTTCGCATGAGGAATGGGAAGGTGGTGAAGCCATTGATTTTTATGGCAGATAAAACCCATATATACATTAGTTATGGGAGCATCCCTCACTAACAGGCCCTGACACTGGGTGGATATGTTATATGCATCCCTTTTGGTTTCATTATTGCTTGTCTTTGGTTGTTTGTCTCTCATGTCCCTTGTTTCCTTCCATAACTTCCCTATTGCACCCTGTGTTGGGCACTTCCTCCCCCTTCTCTCTCTTGAGTCTTGTGCTCTAACTCTCCAATTCCTTTGATATGGCTCAGGGTAGCTCTTCTAGTGGAGGTCGCGGGGGCACCTCACTCAGACCTAAAACCCGGTTGGGATTTTGAATGGTGGACATAGATAAAAATTCAACGGACACATATCGCTTAGTCACCCCTTCGAAAATTCAGTCAGAAATGGACTTGGATGAGGCTGATGCTTGTGTTTTAAGGAAGTTCATCTTGGACGACGAGGTGAAGGATACTACCAACGCATGGGTTCTTGATACTAGTTATGTCCGTGGGTGGTCCTCGTAGTACCTGAAAACTGTGGACATCTATTGGCACTTGGAGACTATGATGGGAAGAGTTATGTTGGACCACCATGAAGCTCGCTAAGAATTCCTCCTGCAACTCGACGACTTGCAACTCCAGATCAAGATAATCGACCACAAGCTGAATCTGATCGCTGAGAAGATGACAGGCATGGAATTGTCCAATATGGACTATGCTTAGCCCCAAGTCCCAACGACAACAAGCAGAAACATTAGCTAAGTTTTTATGTTGTTCCTTATATGGTTTTTGTTAAATTACCATAGAGGTCTGGGTTTACCACCTCTATTTAGTAGATTAAATAAGGACAACAATACTCACAGAGGAACTAGGAGATATTCCTAGTTTATTTTATCAGTTATATATATTAGACATACCAAACATTTGTTGAATGACAATGTTTTGTTTTGTTGTTGGTCTGGTTTCCCCATGGGCAAGTCAACAACAAAAAAAAAATGTACAATTTTCCCCTATTAGTAATACAAAGATTATAGATTATATAAAAAAGAAAAACTCAGGATTCCAAAAAATTTAGAGTTTGAAACTTCACTGGAAAAAATTACAATGAAAATTCCAAGATAATTAATTTCAAGATTAGTCACAAACCTTGTCTTGTATAGACTATATATATGAAAGTATAGTGAACCACAACCTGAAATTTTTACCACCACTATAATGACATGTATGTTAAATCTCCACAAAATTTCAGTGTCTAAAACCTCCCACAAAAAAAATTATAGTGAAAATATCAATACGACTCATTTAAAACTGAATTCAAGATGAGTCAAAAACCCTATCATCCATAGGCTATATCTCCAAAAGTATAATGATCTAAATCGTGACATTTTTACCAAAGGTACATTGATATGTATCACAAGGAACTTCGAAATTTAGATTTTTATAGCAAAAATGTCACAATGACTCACTTATTCTGCACAAACAAAAGGCGTTGTAATTTCAAGGATTTATTCTCTTTGATAATTTAAAAAAATATATAAAAGTAATATTATAAATTTCCAAAAAATACACGATACTAGAAAAACGAGTTCTCTAGAAGTATACAAGTTTTTTGAATGAAATTCAATAGTGATAGTACTCAACGCACGCACAAACAAAAACATATACCTTATATTTTGTTGGAAAAATAACATACCATCCTTATAAAAACTCAAATTTAACATAGTTTTTCATAATTTATATGAATGAAGGTTGTATATTTAGAAAGGTAATTCAATTTCCTACATTTCATATTCTTACACCATATTCAAATTCATTGTAAAAGTACCGTGAATAATCCCTCAAAGTTAACATATTGTTAATTTTCCATGTTTGCATTATCACTAACACATCATGAGAGACCATCATTAGCTTGCACTCATCCATGAGCTATTAAACAAAACTGGTAACATTACGTTGTTCTTTCTATTGGTGTGGATTTTCTATAGGTGAAATAGTAACTAAAACTTCTTTTCTATTGGTGTGGATTTTCTATAGGTGAAATAGTAACTAAAACTTCATAGGGAGAAAAGGGATGATAACCACAAGGGTTAAAAACATTCCAATTTCATTAAATTTGAAATAATAAGGTAAAATATAGACTAAGAAACTATGAATTTCAATTCTTAAAGGGTCACCAATGTTTTTAATGGGAAAAATTGGATTGAAAGTGTGAATATTGGTTTTCAAAAGTGTCAAATTCAATTCCAAAAGTGTGAATTTTGAATAATTTCAAATTCAAAAAGATCAAATTTTGATTCCAAAAGTGTGAATTTTGATTCTAAAAGTGTGAATTAATGTGTCAATTTTGATTCAAAAATTGTCAATTTGGATTCTAAAAGTGTGAATTTCAATTCCAAAAGTGGAAAATTCAATTCTAGAGTGTCAATTTCAAGTCTAAAGTTGTGAATTTTGATTCCTAAAGTGTCAATATTATTGTTTCATTCCACATCTTTTTTGCACATGTATAATGTACAAATAAATGATTTTGCAAGTTTTCTTTCTTTTTTGCCCATTATATACCATGTTGGCCCATGCTAGTTTCTTTTTTTACCATTATTCTAGGTAAATATGATTTTATTACAATCGTAACTATATAAAAATAAAATCAATATATGAAAATGAAATATTTCAAATATGCAAAGATTATGTCTCTAATATAATATTAAGGAGTGCAAAAAATATGTTTCCACATCTTACAAAGAAAACACAAATGTATATGAAGAACTTCAACACTTTCTATACATTACACATCCTTGTATATACAAAAATATGATACCTAAAATTTATATTCTCTTACTTTTTAAACACTTCAACTTCTATCTATATTTAAAAATAAGGAATTGAAACTACAAGTTATTTGATTGTTTAACCATGTTTCCAAATAAAATAAAATTGAAATTATAAGCTCCTTAAAAAATGAAACTAATGTAAAACTATAAACTACTTAGCTCTATAGTTATAGTATTTTTAACATGATCAAAATATTTAATGTGATCTTCAAAATTCAAACCAAAACTATGCTTCTTTCCCCATTTCATAATTAATCAAATATTACCTTTTATATCTTAAAATATATAAAAGTCATTGTTAAAAATCTAACTCAAATCCCACACAATTCTTATTTTTGAGAATTCTCTCCCATCTTGTTTGTATGTAAATTTGCTTAAAAAAAAAAATTGAATGGAAGAGAAAAAAAACATGATACTTAATTACCAAGATTTTTTTGATAACACATTGACATCAAAGCCCAAATTTTCGGTATTGTGCAGTTTTGGCAGTTAATCTAAACTCACTCATATCATGTAAAGAACACAATTTTATGAATAAAGATTATCAATTATTCTGTAAAGTCAAACATAAACATATAAGTTATCTTAAAATTTCATTTTTTTATTAAAATTATAATTTAAATAATTGTATAAATTTCTTATAAATAAAAATTATATATGATAAATTAGCATGTTCGAAATGTATGGGAAAAAAAATCTTTTAACATTTAATCTTAATTTCTCAACCACAAGCTAATTTAGCAAGTCACAAACTAACAAACAAAAATTATATATAACAAAATCTTATTCAATTTTTTAAAATTATATATGAACAAAATCTTATTCAATTTTTTACATTGTCTTAAAATTAGTTGTGCAGTTACCGTTTTTGTCTCTCAAAAGTTTTAAATAACAACTCACAAACAATGAAAAGGTTTTGTGATTATTGCAAAATGTAAGAAAATTGTGATCAACATGGAAGAGCTCAGTCTCTCAGTTGGATTCGTATACTTGGTTGGCGCTGTTCATCTGCCAGGCGGAGAGTCGACGAAGGACGAGGGGCGAATCGTTATAGTTAAAGACGAAGATATGAGCATTCTCATTAACTGCCACGGTCGGATAACTCCTCCAAGTAATGCATGTTCTCCCTTCCTCTGCAAAACTCTCCACGATCGAGTGATCAACCTGCGCACAATAACACATTAATACGTTCAATCGATCCAATTCCAATTCGATTATCGACGCGACATAATAAAGTTACNGAGATGAGCATTCTCATTAACTGCCACGCTCGGATAACTCCTCGACGTAATGCATGTTCTCCCTCCCTCTGCATAACTCTCCACGATCGAGTGATCAACCTGCGCACAATAACACGTTAATACGTTCAATCGATCCAATTCCAATTAGATTATCGACGCGACATAATAAAGTTACACTACTCTTCTCATCTTACCAATACTCTAAGCGACAGCATGCGTTGGTGGGGTTTCACGCTCACAAATCCTCCATAGCCGGTCTTATCCACATCCAGTTGCAGTGTGGACCTGACCTCGCACACACATCATATATCATTCATTCAAATTTCATATACAAATTGTCAAATTAGTTAGAAATTTATTTGTTGATATTGGTAAATCTGATATTAAATACAAATTGTCTACCTGCTCTGATCCACGCACAAGGCCACCATTCTGTCATTGCCATTAACTCCGCCCTTGAAAATGTTGAAGAAGACCGTGCTCTTTTCTGTCAGATCATCAGACGCCAATACCATCAAACCGAATCCCCTCGTCTTGTTCCGACTGCACAAGCTTTGAGCCGTCGTTCCCTCCAAGTCCTCCACTGTTACATAATCGCTTCCCAAGTCAAACTCTACCTCCACGTCCATCTGCACATGTTATTCATTTCATTTTTATAATCTTTCTAAAGGCTTACATGCATACATCTATTGATAATGGACACAATTAATGATCTTTTAATCTTAAATTCTAATTTGATGGCTAAGCATTGAAGATGCTGGTATATTCTTAGTTGTCCTCCAAAATCAATGAGTCATTGTTCATAACTTCCTTGCACTTATGAAGGCATCCTTTAACATGTTTATTTTTATGCCGAAAGGCATACACCCATTGACAATGGGCAGATTTAATAGGGGTTTAGTGCTTAATAAGTTTTCTATGAACAAGATTAAATATGGTTGGAATATTCTTAGTAGTAACACAAAATAAATGGCTGTGATTTCAATCATTAACTTCCTAGCTATTATAAAGACATCAGTTTATGTGTTTACTTTTTTACATTTACCTAATCATATTTAAAAATTACTTTCATAGCTAACTGATTGTAAGTGATTAACAGGAATTAAAATATTAATACCAGATAAATGAAGCCCAACAGTTTATTTGTTAATAGATAATAAAATTTAATATATTCTTTTAAAGATTCATTTCATCTTCTCATCCTTTTGCGTTCACCAGCAGCTATTTTACTGCTGTGCTAATTTTACATTTACCTACTCACATTATAAATTTACTGTAAAAATACATAATTGTCATATTCAAATGATTAAAAAGAATTAAAATATATACAGATCACATTTATATTATTAAAAAACACTCTGCACACGTTTCATTTTGGTGGCATTCATTCATTTTTTATATCTGAAAGGTTGTTTGATGCCACTGCTTGCACAGACATTTAATATTCACTTGTCACCTGAGATCTCACACATTTTGGTTGTTCGTAATGTAGAAATCGTAGCTGTTCTGTATTCATTCAACAGCCCTCTTGGTTTATTTTAATATTCACTTGTCACCTGAGATCTCACACATTTTGGTTGTTCGTGCTGTAGAAATCGTAGCTGTTCTGTATTCATTCAACAGCCCTCTTGGTTAATTTTTATTAATAGGGTGAGTCCTCTGTATCAATTAGGTTTTTTTTTTAATTTAACTCGAAATTTTTACTGGGCTGAAAAGTTTTTACTGTGCGAGGAGTGTTATCACTGGCAGATACCTTTCGGCGTTTTCCAGTCGGCTGTGCTAATCATAAAAATACTTATCTTTCTTATCTCATGTAATATTTCCTTATCTTTATCACCTGCGCCGCTCCTGAGTTGAATCTCTCCACCTTCATTACCGATTCCCTTTCCAAAACAAAGTTGTCTTTCCTTACATTATACGCGCGCAACAATTCAAGCTCTGGCACTGGCCACTGAACGAGGCTTCTCCTGGTAATAGGATCAAGCCGCACAACCCTAGGAATTTCCTGCACATCAAACAGTACCTGGGATTATGATGCGCAAAGCAGAAGCAGAGCAGATGACAAGGATAATATGAGTATATATACCTGAATTGAAGCCCATCCTTTGTTGAGATCATCCGCCACGCTATCGGATTCGTTGATCCAACCCCACAAAATCTTCCGGGACTTGTTATCGTCATAAAAAGTCTTGGACGCATACAACTTACCGTAGTCATACCTGAGACCATTGGGGCCCTCGACAGATCCATTATCGGGGACGTATCTATCCGACTCAGGCAAGTAATGGCCCACTGTATAGTAGTCCACTTTCTTGAGAACCCGCTTCACAGAGGGACCGGTGGTTGAGGTGTCAAGGCCATGGCTGCCATAGAGGGACACCGGGTAGAAGTCTGGGNCCCTTCCTCTGCAAAACTCTCCACGATCGAGTGATCAACCTGCGCACAATAACACATTAATACGTTCAATCGATCCAATTCCAATTCGATTATCGACGCGACATAATAAAGTTACCCTACTCTTCTCATCTTACCAATACTCTAAGCGACAGCATGCGTTGGTGGGGTTTCACGCTCACAAATCCTCCATAGCCGGTCTTATCCACATCCAGTTGCAGTGTGGACCTGACCTCGCACACACATCATATATGATTCATTCAAATTTCATATACAAATTGTCAAATTAGTTAGAAATTTATTTGTTGATATTGGTAAATCTGATATTAAATACAAATTGTCTACTGCTCTGATCCACGCACAAGGCCACCATTCTGTCATTGCCATTAACTCCGCCCTTGAAAATGTTGAAGAAGACCGTGCTCCTTTCTGTCAGATCATCAGACGCCAATACCATCAAACCGAATCCCCTCGTCTTGTTCCGACTGCACAAGCTTTGAGCCGTCGTTCCCTCCAAGTCCTCCATTGTTTCATAATCGCCTCCCAAATCAAACTCTACCTCCACGTCCATCTGCACATGTTATTCATCTCATTTTTATAATCTTTCTAATTATGTTGAAAGGCTTACATGTGTACGCCTATTGACAATGGACACAATTAATGATCTTTTAATCTTAAATTCTAATTTGATAGCTAAGCATTGAAGATGCTGGTATATTCTTAGTCGTCCTCCAAAATCAATGAGTCATTGTTCATAACTTCCTTGCACTTATGAAGGCATCCTTTAACATGTTTATTTTTACGCCGAAAGGTGTACACCTATTGACAATGGACAGATTTAATAGGGGTTTAGTGCTTAATAAGTTTTCTATGGACAAGATTAAATATGGCTGGAATATTCTTAGTAGTCACACAAAATAAATGGCTGTGATTTCAATCATTAACTTCCTAGCTATTATAAAGACATCAATTTATGTGTTTACTTTTTTACATTTACCTAATCATATTTAAAAATTACTTTCATAGCTAACTGATTGTAAGTGATTAATAGGAATTAAAATATTAATACCAGATAAATGAAGCCCAACAGTTTATTTGTTAATAGATAATAAAATTTAATATATTCTTTTAAAGATTCATTTCATCTTCTCATCCTTTCGCGTTCACCAGCAGCTGTGCTAGTTTTACATTTACCTACTCACATTATAAATTTACTGTAAAAATACATAATTGTCATATTCAAATGATTAAAAAGAATTAAAATATATGCAAGTCACATTTATATCATTAAAAAACACTCTGCACACGTTTCATTTTGGTGGCACTCATTCATTTTTTATATCTGAAAGGTTGTTTAATGCCACTACCTGCACAGACATTTAATATTCACTTGTCACCTGAGATCTCACACATTTTGGTTGTTCGTGATGTAGAAATCGTAGCTGTTCTGTATTCATTCAACAGCCCTCTTGGTTAATTTTAATATTCACTTGTCACCTGAGATCTCATACATTTTGGTTGTTCGTGCTGTAGAAATCGTAGCTGTTCTGTATTCATTCAACGGCCCTCTTGGTTAATTTTTATTAATAGGGTGAGCCCTCTGTGCGAGGAGTGTTATCACTGGCAGATACCTTTCGGCGTTTTCCAGTCGGCTGTGCTAGTCATAAAAATACTTATCTTTCTTATCTCATGTAATATTTCCTTATCTTTATCACCTGCGCCGCTCCTGAGTTGAATCCCTCCACCTTCATTACCGATTCCCTTTCCAAAACAAAGTTGTCTTTCCTTACATTATACGCGCGCAACAATTCAAGCTCTGGCACTGGCCACTGAACGAGGCTTCTCCTGGTAATAGGATCAAGCCGCACAACCCTAGGAATTGCCTGCACATCAAACAGTACCTGGGATTATGATGCGCAAAGCAGAAGCAGAGCAGATGACAAGGATAATATGAGTATATATACCTGAATTGAAGCCCATCCTTTGTTGAGATCATCCGCCACGCTATCGGATTCGTTGATCCAACCCCACAAAATCTTCCGGGACTTGTTATCGTCATAAAAAGTCTTGGACGCATACAACTTACCGTAGTCATACCTGAGACCATTGGGGCCCTCGACAGATCCATTATCGGGGACGTATCTATCCGACTCAGGCAAGTAATGGCCCACTGTATAGTAGTCCACTTTCTTGAGAACCCGCTTCACAGAGGGACCGGTGGTTGAGGTGTCAAGGCCATGGCTGCCATAGAGGGACACCGGGTAGAAGTCTGGGNAAGAAGACCGTGCTCCTTTCTGTCAGATCATCAGACGCCAATACCATCAAACCGAATCCCCTCGTCTTGTTCCGACTGCACAAGCTTTGAGCCGTCGTTCCCTCCAAGTCCTCCACTGTTTCATAATCGCCTCCCAACTCAAACTCTACCTCCACGTCCATCTGCACATGTTATTCATCTCATTTTTATAATCTTTCTAATTATGTTGAAAGGCTTACATGCATACGCCTATTGACAATGGACATAATTAATGATCTTTTAATTTTAAATTCTAATTTGATGGTTAAGCATTGAAGATGCTGGTATATTCTTAGTCGTCCTCCAAAATCAATGAGTCATTGTTCATAACTTCCTTGCACTTATGAAGGCATCCTTTAACATGTTAAGGTGTACACCTATTGACAATGGACAGATTTAATAGGGGTTTAGTGCTTAATAAGTTTTCTATGGACAAGATTAAATATGGCTGGAATATTCTTAGTAGTCACACAAAATAAATGGCTGTGATTTCAATCATTAACTTCCTAGCTATTATAAAGACATCAATTTATGTGTTTACTTTTTTACATTTACCTAATCATATTTAAAAATTACTTTCATAGCTAACTGATTGTAAGTGATTAACAGGAATTAAAATATTAATACCAGATAAATGAAGCCCAACAGTTTATTTGTTAATAGATTCATTTCATCTTCTCATCCTTTCGCTTTCACCAGTAGCTATTTTACTGCTGTGCTAGTTTTACATTTACCTACTCACATTATAAATTTACTGTAAAAATACATAATTGTCATATTCAAATGATTAAAAAGAATTAAAATATATACAGATCACATTTATATCATTAAAAAACACTCTGCACACTTTTCATTTTGGTGGCACTCATTCATTTTTTATATCTGAAAAGTTGTTTGATGCCACTACCTGCACAGACATTTAGTATTCACTTGTCACCTGAGATCTCACACATTTTGGTTGTTCGTGCTGTAGAAATCTTAGTTGTTCTGTATTCATTCAACAGCCCTCTTGGTTAATTTTTATTACTAGGGTGAGCCCTCTGTATCAATTAAGTTTTTTTTTTAATTTAACTCGAAATTTTTACTGGGCTGAAAAGTTTTTACTTTGCCAGGAGTGTTATCACTGGCAGATACCTTTCGGCGTTTTCCAGTCGGCTGTGCTAGTCATAAAAATACTCATCTTTCTTATCTCATGTAATATTTCCTTATCTTTATCACCTGCGCAGCTCCTGAGTTGAATCCCTCCACCCCCATTCCCGTTTCCCTTTCCAAAACAACGTTGTCTTTCCTTACATTATACGCGCGCAACAATTCAAGCTCTGGCACTGGCCACTGAACGAGGCTTCTCCTGGTAATAGGATCAAGCCGCACAACCCTAGGAATTGCCTGCACATCAAACAGTACCTGGGATTATGATGCGCAAAGCAGAAGCAGAGCAGATGACAAGGATAATATGAGTATATATACCTGAATTGAAGCCCATCCTTTGTTGAGATCATCCGCCACGCTATCGGATTCGTTGATCCAACCCCACAAAATCTTCCGGGACTTGTTATCGTCATAAAAAGTCTTGGACGCATACAACTTACCGTAGTCATACCTGAGACCATTGGGGCCCTCGACAGATCCATTATCGGGGACGTATCTATCCGACTCAGGCAAGTAATGGCCCACTGTATAGTAGTCCACTTTCTTGAGAACCCGCTTCACAGAGGGACCGGTGGTTGAGGTGTCAAGGCCATGGCTGCCATAGAGGGACACCGGGTAGAAGTCTGGGCACTCCCACATTCCAGTATGCCTCTCCGAATGCAGCGGATGTTTTCCTTTCACCCACGTAACCACATCTTTGCTTATGAACATCAGTGCCATTCCCACTTTATGATTATCCCTTTTGCTGCCAACCAGGTGGTCTGATCCCAACCATGCCTTCGTTGGATCTCTGAAGAAACTGGCGTTGATGCCAATAGGAACCATGATGAGATTCTATGTTAGGATGTAATCATTTCACCGCCCCTGTGCAAATGGTGAATCCGGTCTTGACCTTTCAAGACTCCAGGCCAACCACATATTACTAATTTGTCTTACGTTGCTTAAACGGTTGCAGCCTCAACCTTTCAAACAACCAGACTCTAACAGCTTTAATTAAAATCCTTAACCGCCTTAATTAAAATCCTTTAGAAGATCAAAGGGGCAATTTTCTGTGTTTAAATTGTAAAAAACATTTTTGAATGGAATTGGTTATTCAAATTTTTAGAGGTCTTCTTTCCATTTTTACTTAGTATTTCATTGAGTTTGTAAACTTAACCTCGTCTCATATTGATTTGGAGCATAGCGATTCCATTTTTTTCTTTTGGGACATCTGTTGGCTTATGAAATAGACCCGCTTACTCTCCAAGTGTTGAAACCTAAAGTGGGCTCATAGCCTGATTGGATTTCGTGATTCGGCGATTGTCGTTGTGTGTTGTTTATGTATCAAGCATTCTCAAACGCCGAAACCCGAAGGGGCCCACAGCCAATTTGTGATTTCACGATTCGACAATTCTTGGTGTGCTTTGTTTTGGTGTCCAGTGTCTGTAAACGCCGAAATCCAAAATTTGGATCTACCTTCGTTTTTCACATTTGGTATCAGACCCTGCTTATCATGCTGCAAGCACTTAATTGATTGCAGATTGTTCCTGTTGGTGCAAATTTTATTTGATTTCCTTCAATTTTTATAAATGGTTGCGTCTGGTAGCAGTGCTTCTCAGATTCAGGTTACTATCCTGAGCGATAAGTCATATGATTCCTGGTACATTCGGATGAGGACAATTATACGTTCTCAGGATTTGTGAACTTATGTTATTGATGGTTATGTTGAGTCAGTTGATGCTGCAGCAGAATTGGCTCTATCTAATGCTAGCCATGTTTTGCTGAAGGAAAACAGAAAAAATGATAACAAGGCTCTTGGATTAATCCAGCAAGGATTAAATTAATCCATTTTTACGAAGATTTGTAGTGTTGCATCTTCGAAGATGGCTTGGGACATTCTTGAAACTTGTTATCAAGGAGTGTCCAAGGTGAAGACAATCAAGTTGCAGAACTTGAGAAGGGATTTCGAAAATCTGAAGATGAAGGATAATGAAAGTGTTGATACTTTCATGACTCAAGTAATGAGTGTTGGGAACCAACTCAGGCAGTATGAAGATGATGTTGAGAATAAAAGAGTTATTGAGAAAGCACTGATAAGTTTGCCCAAGAAGTTTGAACCTGTTGTGGTACCCATAGAGGAATTTAAGGATGTAAGTCTAATGCAAATTGATGAGTTAACTAGTTCTCTTGTTGCTCATGAATCTAGTCTATTTTGATATGAAGAAGGATCATTGGAGCATGCTTTCAAATCTCAAGTGCATATTACCAGAGGCAGAGGCAAAGGAAGGTCTTGTAATTATGGAAGAGGAGGTCAATTTTCTGGTCGAAGGGACAACATAGTTGAATCAGAGTCTGAGCAGAAGTTCTAGCAGAATCATCCTACTTTAAGAGGGAGCATCAACAAACCTTGGCAACAAGAAAATAAGAGGTATGATAAAACTAAAGTACAATGTTATTATTGTAAGAAGTTTGGGCATTTTGCTAACAAATGTTGGAAGAAACAGGCAGATGCTGGAAAGAAATTTGCACATATCACAAATGAGTTTGAGAATCATCAAAATCTTGTGTTTTTGACTTGTATTGTCACTCAAGAAAGTGAAAATGATATGTGGTTTTTGGATAGTGGTTGCAGTAACCACATGACTGGTAATAAAGATTTATTTTCTTCCATTGATACTAGTATTCAGTCTGAAGTCAAACTGGGAAATGACTGTAAAGTTACAGTGAATGGTAAAGGTATAGCTCCAGTCTACACTAAGAACAATCAAAAAGGAAATATTGATGATGTTTACTGCATGCCTGGTTTAAAATGCAATCTCATTAGTGTTGGACAACTGCTGGAGAAAAAGTATAGAGTATTCTTCAAGAATAAGGTATGTACAACCTATGATAAGTTACCCAACAAACAAGTGATTTCAAGAGTAGAGATGACCAAGAATATAATGTTTCCACTTGTTATGAGAAATGATTTGAGTGGTTCTTTGAATGCTTATAAAGATGGAAGTTTAGATTAATCTTGGTTATGGCATTTGAGATATGGTCATTTACATTTTGGTGGCTTAGATCTGTTACAGAATAAACAGATGGTAAAGGGGTTACCTTGTATTCAACAACCTGTAAGCTCTTGTGAGATATGTATACTTGGAAAACATCACAGAGAGAAATTTGTTTCAGGTGTTTCCTACAGAAAAAAAACTCCATTGGAAATTGTCCACACTGGCTATGTTTATTTTATTACTTTCATTGATGATTTTAGTAGGAAGACTTGGTTGTATTTGTTGAAACATAAATTTGAAGCCTTTGATGTTTTTAAGAATTTTAAGTCTATGGTTGA
>JZKD02S0790471.1:233863-244570 GCA_000966675.3 Picea glauca | reverse complement strand
TCCACTTTCAAGCTTAGAGGAGATGGAATCAAATGAAACTATAGTGTCAGTTGATGGCGATAGAGTTTTTGATCTTGTTAGAGAAGGTAATTTTTATATTTAAATATTTAAACAACTTGTAGATGTACTTGTAAGTTGGATATATAAAATTTATACATACATACATACATACATACATACATATATATATATAGTAGATTCAAGTTTAATGGCACATGCATGTGTGGTAATCTAACATGAACTACTTGTTGGAACATATAAAATTATTTGCAGGAGATTTCTTTGTCGTGGTTGCACCTGTAGACAACACTGAAAACGTGAAATATTATTTGATGTGATGCATGAAACAAAAGATGAGGTTATTATAATATTTTGGTAGAATGATCAATATGGATAAAGACTTCATAACCAGTGACGTAGTGACAAAATTTATTCACAGCATGTACTGCTGCCAACATTTCATTTTCAGTGACTGTGCAATTCAATTTTGCAGGGGTTAGATTTTTGCTAATAAAGTAAATAAAATAAGTCATAAGATTTTATTTTTGACCCAATCATGCCCCTGTTGAAGTATCAGATGCATCTATAGAGATGTGAAATGGAAAATCCCAATTAGGCCCTCTTAAGATAGGTTTTGTTGATGACTTTTCTTTGAGCTTCTGAAAGACATTTTGACAGTTAGTATCCCAATAAAAATGTACATCTTTTTCTAACAATTTAAACAATGGCAAGGCTATTTTACTAAAATTTTAAATGAATCTACAGTAGTAGCCTGCATATCCTAAAAAAATTCTCACATATTTTTGTGTTTTTGGTGTGTATAATTTACAATGAGTTGTATTTTTGTTGGATCCACTTTTATTCCAGATAGTGAAATATGACTACCCAATACTCTTCCTTCAGTTAACATCATGAAAAAATTTTCATTGTTGAGAGACAAATTTGTTTCTATGCATATTTTTAGGACTTTTTCCAAAATTTTCAAGGACTCATCAAAATTATTTCCATACACAGAAAAATCATCCATGTATACCTCTACACATTAATGTATTAAATCAACGAAAATAGCCAGAACTTCTCTTTGAAAAGTAGTTGGAGCATTACATAAGACAAAAGGTAAAATCTTATAAGAATATGTACCCCATGGACATGTAAAAGTAGTTTTGTCCAGGTCCTCTAATGCTATCTTGATTTGATTATAGACACTAAATCCATCTAGGAAGGACAAATATTGTTTTTGAGCTAGTGCATCTAAGCCTTGATCTATGAAAGGTAAAGGAAAATGATCCCTAAGTGTTTCTCTGTTCAAATCTCGATAATCAACACAGATTCTCTATTTTCCATTTTTCTTAGGTACCACTACTAATGGGGAAACCCATTGATTGTCAAAGATAGGGTAGATGAATCCTACTTTTAACATGTTTTGCAATTCTTCTTTAACTATCTCTTTCAATATTGGATTTATTCTTCGTTGAGGTTGCCTTAGAGGTCTAATATTGTCATCTATGTAAATATGATGAATACATGTTTCAGGATGAATTCCCTACATATCTGTATATTTCCATGCAAATGATTTAGAATGTTTCTTTAATAATGCAATCAATTGTTCTTCCTATAATGATTCAAGGTTTTCTCCAATGTTCAAACATTTTATAGGACTTATTTCAGTTGTTTTTCTTTGAGCATTTGTTATTGAATTAAGATGAAAATATCATTAAATAATGATTCTAAAGAATTGATTGTGCAATTTTCCTGAAAATCTTGTTCCAAAATATGATTTGCAGGATTGTATTGTATGTCCCTTAATTGTTCCAAGATATTTGGTTCAGAAATGAAATAGTCTAATAGATCTTCATTTTTTCCCTCCCTAAAATCAAAAGCTTGTTTAATACTTAAGATAGGTTGAATCACTTCTCCTTGTTTTTGTTTTGTTTCATCGAGCCATGGTAATTAATATATTACATAAAGTGTTTGAGCAGGAGGATAAAGTGTGATCCATTTCCTTTCAGTTCCATGTGAAATAATAATATTCCTTGTTCTACAACCAATGAAAGCATCAGTTGTGGCCATCCAAGGTATTCCAAGAATCAAGGGATGTCCTCCGAGATTAGATTTTGGTTGAAGAAATAAACAATCTACTAGATACTCCCAACAATCCAAGGAAACTATGATATGTTCAAGTAGACCTTCTAGCACTACTTTAAATCTATCAGCTAATTCTAGGACTCTAGTGGTTGGTCGAAGATTTTTCATATTCAATTATCACATTGTTTCTAATGTCATCACATTGATAGATACACCTAAGTCAATTAATGTTTTAGAAATTGAAAAATTGTTGATTGTTATTGTTACCATTGGAATTCCTGGATCAACATATTTTTCAATTGAAACAGTATTTGGCATTAAGCCTACTAAATTTCCAATCACATGAATTGTGGGTGGATCCTTATTTATTTTTCCAGTTTTATTTAAACATAATTCTGTGATTGCCTTTGTATAGATTGGGATATCTTTAATAGATTGCAATAAAGGAATTTTCACACATAAATTCTTCAATTCATCTAAGACATCAAATTCAAGAAATGAAATTGGTATTTTTTCCTTAATTAACCTTTCTGGGAAGGGAGGTGTTTGGGTTATCTTTGTCTTCCTCTTATGAATTTGATTGTATACTTGTAAATTTTATGTGTTATATTTTTCAGGAATCTTGTCTACTTATATTTGTTCTTCTATGATAACAGGAGAATCCTTTTGTAAAACTTTCCTAGACCTTAAGTGGATGTTTTGAATAGGAAGGATTGAGTATGATGTTCCTTCATCAACATTATACATGGGTTTTTCCACTTTGTTATTAGGGTTTTCTACTAGCTGGCATGGTAACTGAGTTGGTCTGGGTGGAGGTTGGTTAGATGGTAGTTGGAGTTGTTGCGGTTAGGTTAGTTGTGGTGCAGGTAGTGATTGTTGAGGATATGAATTTTGTGGTTGGTTCTGCTGGAATTGTTGATAAGGAAAGGATTGTTGAGGATATGGATGTTGGTATGGTTGTTGGTATGGTTGCTGGTATGGATGATTTCCATAATAATATCCTTTCCAACCTTGAGGAGGTTGGTTTTGGTTTTGCTGAGGAGGCCAAGCTTGCCAAGGCATAGGGGCATTCCATGAATTCTGAATAGGATATTGAAAATTCTGAGGAAACTATTGAGAAAATTGAGGAACAAAATTTTGAGGCATACCTGTAAAATGTGGTTGCCAAGGTCTCATTGGTGCTAAATAGTAAAGAGATTACATTCCTTGACCTTCTTCCATGTGGTTTGTCCACAAATATGAATGTTTTCTAAAGGACAGTCTTTCAATGCATGTTTCTTCCTACATTTAGCACAAAAGATTGATAGTACCTAATTTTGTTCATCCTATCTCTTTTTAACTTTTAATGTATCCAATTGTTAACCAAGTGAATTCATAATATCGGTTTTAAAATACTCAAATAGATGTCCTAATTCTGATTTTGTTACACCATTTGAAATTGATTTAGTTGCCTTAGTCACAATATCTCATTGTCCTTGACCACTTTTAGCTTTTCCTCTTGAATATTTCTTACATAATTCAACAATGTTAGGGAAAGGAAGTTGAGAATTATCCCCTGTCCCCACTAAATTAAGAGCATCCAAATTTTCATTTCAAATTCCCTTTAAAAAGATCGTTTGTATGACATCTAAAGGAATATTATTTTTCGTAGATTTTTACACATTATAGAGATATTTTTCCAAATATTCTTCTAAGCTTTCATCTTCACTTGGCGTCATTTTTAAAATATGTTCTTTGGAGTCTTTTGATTTACAATAAGGTAGATATTTAGCAACTAATATATTTTTCATGTTATCCCAGTATACTATAGTTGCTTCTCCTAACCCCATGAACCATTTCAATGCATTTCCTTTCAAAGTTGCGGGAAATATGTTCAACAATCAATATCAAATTAAAACACGAAAGCATTAGGATCTTTAGTAGACATACCAAATAAATTTGGAAGAAGACAAGGAGGAATATTCTTCATTTTTATTTCATCTCCTAAGAGGGTTGGTATATCAACAATTGGAAATGAAAATGTAGTTTTTTCTTCTTCCTCCTCTTCGCCATTTCCTCCTCTTCGTAGTTTGTGTTTCTCCTCGATGCAATTATTTGTCCTCTTGTTATTTCCTCTCTCTTTATTCATTTTGTTTTCTTTATAATTCTCTTTCACGTTCTTGTCTTTATCTTCTCTCCCTCTCCTTTCTGTTAGCTTTTGACATTGTAAAGAATTTTTTTGTAGTCAAATCAGATACTTCTGTTGGAAAAAGAGGTTGTTTGCCTTCAGCATGTTCTAATTGTTCAAGAATAGGTTTCTATATTTATTTTTGTTTCCCTAGAAAGGATGTTTCTGGTTGTGTTTGTTTCCTCTTTACTTCATAAGGTACCATAATTTGTCTTTCTATGAGAGTTAACCTTTGTCCAGAACGTTTTTTTTCTTCTAATTCTTCCAAAGTGATTTTTCCAGCAGTTGGTGTAGTGAATTCATTTTTATCAATTGTAGATGTTCCTTATCCCATTGATTGTTGATTAGTTTTTGGGGTTTTTTTTTTCAAAAATATACCTTTGTCATCTCTATGTCTAGACATAAAGAAACATAACTGAAATTAAAAACTAAATTATGTTTCTGTGTTTTTGTGTGTGTTTTTTTTATCTTTCTAAGTCTATCTCTAAATGTGCTTCTGTGGCGACGACACCAAAAATGTTGGTCCAATCTACTTCTATAAATTAGATTACGTATTTTAATATCAATCCAGAGTTTGTAGAACTTAGAAGCACATCCAAAGTGTATGGATTTAGAGATAAATTTAGTTCTTTAATGAAATAAGTCTAAAACTAATCTAAGTGTTGAATACAAAAGAAATGATAAACTTCTTTACAGAAGATGCATTCATAGATTCCTTGCCATCTATCAACAACTATTAATCAAAACAAGAGCATTCAAACTCGTCTAAAGTATTCAAACTAGATTAGATATTGTAAATGTAAGAAAGACTAAACTCCTTTACAAGAGATGTATTCATATTTCCTTCACACTTATCAACAACTTAACTAATTCTTCTAAATCAAAAATCACTTTTAAAGAATAACAACTTAAATAGAAATGACTAATACCTTACTGTTGAAAACAAAGATTCATACTGAATTCTTTTACAAGAAATTATTCACAATATGGAAATTGATGTCTTAACCATTAGGTATACTAGTTGATCAATGGATAAACATATCTACAGAAAATAAAATAATAAATTAAGATTACCTACAACAATGCATAAACTGAACTTGAAAATATACCAAAAATTGCTTGCAAGGATAGAAATGAAGAAGTGTACTAGCTCTACAAAGGGGCCCCTCCAATGCTTTACTTGTACACCTGAATTAGTCTCAAATAAGAATAAACTATCAACACCATTCACTTAATCATCACACCAGAAACACCATGAGTGAACACCAAAATTGATCTCAAAGCTTGAAGGTTTCAAAATTTACTAAAACATAATTGTTTCAAATAGTCCATGCCTTGAAGTATTTATACAAAAAAGTTTGTAACTGAAAATAATAAAAATACTCCTAATATGAGGATGAGATCGACAAAATATGCTAATAAGGTCGAATCCCTCATTCATATCCACAAAATGGGCACATATCCTAAGAAAATCTAAAATTGTCCATGATTTTCTGTTGAAACATGGTATTTTTTGTTGAAGTGGCCATGTTTGACCAGCGTTAACCGAGCACCTGGAAGGCTCAAATATCAAACCTGATAGATATTCATCCATCCTTGGGTGTCAAGGATAATGATGCATGTCTTTGATTTCTCCTAGTCAACCTGCAAGTACAAAAACCTTGGAGCAATTACGAGATTTTGTCAAATCCTGTAATTTTCTGATAATTTTTTTCATTTTAATGCAAAAATTCTAAAAATTCATTTGAAAGTTAGGAAATGATAAGTTACCTTGTATAGTGTATTTTAAGGAAAATATGGAAGGAAAATGAAGGTGAATGGAGGGTTTTGAAGGGAAAAGTGTGATTTTTGAAGTGAAAATAAGCATAAAGGCACCCAACAACTCCCAAAATGTTTCTTAGATCAGACGGCTGGCATTTCTTCATGAATTTGGGCTTCAAGAATCCTAGTTCAATTTGAACTCCTTTTCACTGAATTCGTTAGCATCGAAGTTGACCACCATATTTCTTGGTGCACTCTTAAGAGATCAGTGACTGAAGGAATTTCATGACTTTGTTCCTCTTCCTTATCTGTAATGTCTCGAAACTTATGCAATCCTTCCACTTGGATTTGATCAATGGCTCTAATTGATATGATGGTTGTGATTACTCCCTAAAAATATCTCAATGAACAAGATTATTCCTCGATCCTTCACAAAGGATTATTTTGTGTAGGCTCTGGCTTATGCGTTATTTCAAATGAGCCATCTCTTCCGAGCTTTTGAAAATGTACCTATAACAAAGATAATCGATCCTTCACAGTGATTGAATATTACATCGATGGCATTTACCTTATTCTTATTTCTCCTGAACTTTAGCCTTGCTTCTATGTTGCATTTTATTTCCATCAATGACCCTTCATTACATATGGAGAGACCTTATTGGCCATCTTGACACTAATTCAAATTGTATAACTTTGTTCATGACAGATTCATGTTGTATAACTTGGTTCATGACTGATTCACATTTCCACGAATGAAAAGACATAACCAACAATTCCAACACATCCAAGATACGCAAGCATATGGTGATAATATATAAATCTAGCACATGTAATAGCATAATCCATCAATATTCATATCAAATATCCCCATGTAATAACAATTCAAATAATTTCCAGACATTAATTGGACGAGAAAAGAGTATTTCTATTAAAATTTGGTCAACAAAAGTGAATGAGTGACAAATTTCGTGTCAACACGTCTCGAAACCGATAACCAAGTCCCTTCTAGATGGGCCTCCACCACTTCAATCCTCCACTAAAGGCAAGCTCATGTAAGAGGGGCATTGAGGTTATCCATCAAAGAGGGAAGATCTTGGGGGATGAACAATGTGTTCAAACTTAAAAGGGGAAAGGGATGCAGACTCAATAAGAAGTGAATAATTTATCCAGAGTAACTTTTCTTTAAAATTTGAATTCTTCTCTTTATTCCACATCTTGGATATGGCCCATTTATAGCCTTCAAATGAAATTGAAGGACCGAGTAAGAAAGTTTCCAGTATATGGAAGTTCAAGGATCATGGATCTCATGATGTGACATGGAAAACCAACACCATTTTATAATTTTGGGCACAAAACCTGATGTACAAGGGTTGTAATGGTGCAACCTGTGTATATGCATGTTGTATAGCTATCAGGGTGTATATATGTCAAAAAATATTATTTTTATATTTGGGAATTGAAAAAAGTGACTTCAAGTCTACATAGGGAAACGAAAAAGGAATTATGGGGAATTTTCATGGGGTGTGCAAAATATTTCTATAACAACTAACCATGGAAAAAACTCTTAAAATATATAGAAAATAACTTGTGCAAAAACCCTAACTTCCACCAACAATATATCATAAAATATAATGATTAAAAATACAAAAAAATTTCCACATGTATGTAACTCTATCACCTCAGGGTTCCACAGTATATGTAACTATATAGGTTATATGATTTGGAACCCTTCTGAATTAAAACCCTAATACTCCCTTCTCCCTTCTCCTCCACGGCTTGGGCTGGAGGAGGGTGTTCGACTCCCTCCTACAACCAGATCCTTGTGGGTCGGCGCAATGGCCACCACCTCAGCCCCTCTACTCTGCCAAATCCTTCACAACCCCCTGATGTATGCTCTACCTCGAACACAGACACTCAACCCACTCCTTCCTGCTCGATTGATTCACAACCCTCGCCTTAGACCCAAACCACCTCTCCCTTCATCAACTCTCAATGTCTGCCAAAATCCTATGTAAACCCTTCTTATGAGGTAAAAAATTGACCACATATCACCCTCCATTCAACATATGGAGGATCATGCTTTCATAGGAAAGTTTTTGGGTATTTGGCCAACGAAAAAGGCCATCAATTGGTGGATCAGGAAGATGAAAGGACAAATCAACCTCAAATTAGGATCCAAAGGGTTATTTACAACCATATTCTCCAACCTAGAGGAGTGTGATAAAATATTCAAAGGCAGCCCATACTTATTTAGTTATGGAGGACTACACTTCATACCTTGGACCGAAAGTTTCACCCCTGAAAAGGAATATTTCACAGCGACACCAGTTTTGGTAAGACTATACTCACTACCCCATGAATTCTGGGATGAGGAAATCTTGGAAGGAATTGGAAACACTATAGGATCCTTCATCAAATATTCAGAAGCCACTGAAATAGGACGTTATTCCTTGTATGCATGAATTTGTGTATATATGGATATTACCAAATCCCTCCCTAAATCCATTACCCTAGCCTATGATGGCATTGACTCGATCCAAATGCTCGAATATGAACATATTCCCTTCCGATATCTCTACTACCATGCCCATGGTCATCTCTTCCATGATTTCCCTCTAAACTCCAAGTCTCCTGTGACCAATCCCCCTCTCCCTACCCATGATGCAAAGGGTTTCAAGTCTATCTCCTACCAAAAAAAAATAGGACGTCATCCCAAACCACCTCCACCCAAAAATAACTTTTTCGACAAAAACCCCTTTGCCTCCCTCCCACTAGATGATGAAGGAATCCTGATCCAAGTTGAAAAATACCAATCCAAAATGGTAACTCTACTGCAAAACTCTCACAGGAGGATCTAATAAAGCGCAGGAAAACACTGGACACAAATTAAAACAATCACCCAACAAGTGACACTGACATGCAAGAAGAATTGCGTAACCATCTAGACTCAGATAATGGTGAGAATATGGATCTAGGAGATTTGGACCTTAACTCCATTGTTGCAGCTTTCAAGAAAAACGACCCAAACTCCATTCCGAAAAAGCAAGTGCATCTCCTCAAAGATGTGTTGGTCTGAAACCTCATTCTCAACAATACAAAGGAAAAATGTATGAACCCCAACCCCTCGCTTGGTATCAAGGCCTCCACCTCTTCTTCTTATCGAAACACCAAAGAGGAGAAAAATAGAGGGAGGACATCCAATATGCAGCTCATCAAAGACTTGGGATATTTTTTGGTAAACTCCAGCCTAATTTCCCTCATGAAAGATATGTTTCAACCCAACAACCTGCCTTCCTAATGAAAGTCATCTCTTGGAACAAAAGAGGCCTAAACAGGAATACCAAACATGGACTTCTCAAACAACGTATCTCCTCTGAAAAACCCAATTTTGTCATGATTCAAGAAACCAAATTCCTGCACCACCCCCTCCAAACTCTTGTGTCTCGAATTTGGCCATGTTTCCTCGCTATAGCTCTAGATTCCCACAGATCTGTAGGAGGAATTCCCTCCTTTGGAACCCCGCTGAAATCTCCCTCTTTGATTTTTTCTCCACCAAATACTTTATTTCAACTTGCTTTCAACTTGTAGGTTATGCACTCTTGGGAACCGTCACCAATTTCTATGGCCCCAACCTCCTCCATGAAAAGATACGCTTTATCTCCTCTCGTAAGCTCCTCGACCCCTTGTCACTAATGGCCATTGGATTATTGGGGGAGACTTCAACTCCATCACCTCTTGATCAGAATCTGGACCAGGGGTCTAAAAAATGCTCAATTTTCAAAGTGCTCGGAATGCGACGAAAATGGTGCCATTGCGTCCGTCTCGTTCTCCTGATTCCGAAGGTATATTTACTTTCGCAAACGGAGTCCGTATGGAGAAGTTATCGCCTTCTGTTCGCCGAGCCAAACAGGCAAAAATTTGATGCTGACTGTACCTGTCCGTACAGTCCGAATAAGACACAAGGCAGGCCGTACAACACACGTGGCATGTTCGTGCAGGACACGTGGCGACTCCAGGTGCTGACATGTGTCATGCATTTATGGGCTTTTCAATTGACAGTTTGACCAATCTTGAGGTGACACGTGTCACCACTGGATGGGTGACACGTGGCACTAGGGTGACGTCAGCATCCAGCGTGGCATTGATGACGTGGAATTCATACGGTGACTTGGCAGATGACGTGGCATTCGGTGATTGGTTACTTTTGAACGAATGGTATGGCGATACGTGTCCTATTTTGGGCCAATGGTATGAGGACACGTGGCCCAATCGGAGGGCGCCATGTGTCCCCTCATTTTGGTCTATGTTTGGTTTGTTAAAAATATATGGAGGCCGAGGGGTTGGACCCCCGGACCTCTCCACCATACAAAGTTTTAAACCAAATCCACTAACCGCTATGCCACACGAGGCCCTTTGTATGTTACACGAGTTTTTAAACATTTAAAGTTTCATTGTGTAATGAACGGTGGAGGTTAGGGCCGGGGCTAAGCCCCAGCCCCCGGTCACACCCGCTTACACATATGACCACGGTTCAGTTCAAACGGTGCGCGGGGGAAAACATTACATTTAACACACCGGTTTTCCAAATGCCATTCGCGCGGGAGTTCTGGGTTGATTGACCCTTGGTTCCATGCTTTTCACATATGACCTATGGTCTATGCAATGGCACGGAGGTTTGACATTTGAAATGGTTT
>JZKD02S0790471.1:198403-214920 GCA_000966675.3 Picea glauca | reverse complement strand
TTGTGTACCTCAGGAAGCCTGGGATGGTAAGCCTTGCAATGTTTCTCATTTCAGAATTTTTGGATGTGTTGCATTTGCGCATGTACCTGCAGAAATGAGGAGGAAGTTCGATGACTGCAAAATGTAAGACAACGTGGATGAGCTCAGTCTCGATGGAGAGACAGCCACATCATAATTCACTTAGATGGCGCTGTTCATTTGCCAGGCGGATAGTCGACGAAGGACGAGGGGCGAATTCTTATAATTAAAGACGAAGAGATGAGCATTCTCATTAACTGCCACGGTCGGATAACTCCTCGACGTAATGCATGTTCTCCCTCCCTCTGCAAAACTTTCCACGATCGAGTGATCAACCTGCGCACAATAACACATTAATACGTTCAATCGATCCAACTCCAATTCCAATTCGATTATCGACGCGACATAACAAAGTTACACTACTCTTCTCATCTTACCAATCCTCTAAGCGACAGCGTGAGTTGGTAGGGTTTCACGCTCACAAATCCTCCATAGCTGGTCTTATCCACATCCAGTTCCAGTGTGGACCTGACCTCTCACACACATCATATATCATTGATTCAATTTCCATATACAAATTGTCAAATTAGTTCGAAATTTATTTGTTCATATTGGTAAATCTGATATTAAATATAGGCCTGGTCTACCTGCTCTGATCCACGCACAAGACCACCTTTGTGTCATTGCCATTAACTCCGCCCTTGAAAATGTTGAAGAAGACCATGCTCCTTTTTGTCAGATCATCAGACGCCAATACCATCAAACCGAATCCCCTCGTCTTGTTCCGACTGCACAAACTTTGAGCTGTCATTCCCTCCAACTCCTCCACTGATTCATAATCGCCTCCCAACTCAAACTCTACCTCCACGTCCACCTGCACATGTTATTCATCTCATTCTTATAATCTTTCTAATGATAAAAATACTTAGATTCTATATTTCCTTATATTTATCACCTGCGCCGCTCCAAAACAACGTTGTCTTTCCTTACATTATACGCGCGCAACGATTCAAGTTCTGGCACTGGCCACTGAACGAGGCTTCTCCTGGTAATAGGATCAAGCCGCACTTTCCTAGGAATCGCCTGCACATCAAACAGAACCTGGGATTTTGATGCGCAAAGCAGAAGCAGAAGCAGAGCAGATGAGACGGATAATATGATTATATATACCTGAACAGAAGCCCATCCTTTGTTGAGATCATCCGCCACGCTATCGGATTCGTTGATCCAATCCCACAAAATCCTTCGGGACTTGTTATCGTCAAAAAAAGTCTTGGACGCATAAAACTTACCGTAGTCATACCCGAGACAGTTGGGGCCCTCGACAGATCCATTATCGGGGACGTATCTATCCAACTCAGGCAGGTAATGGCCCACTGTATAGTAGTCCACTTTGTTATCGTCCAAACTGCTCTTGAGAACGTGCTTCACAGAGGAACCCGTGGTTGACGTGTCAAGGCCGTGGCTGCCATAGAGGGACACCGGGTAGAAGTCCGGGCACTCCCACATTCCAGTATCCCTCGCCGAATGCAGCGGATGTTTGGCTTTCACCCACCTAACGAAATCTTTGCTGCTGAACATCAGTGTCATTCCTACTTTATGATTATCCCTTTTGCTGCCAACCAGGATTCGCCATCTTTGGTCTGATCCCAACCATGGCGTCGTTGGATCTCTGAAGGAACTGGCGTTGATGCCAGTAGGCACTATGATGGGATTCTGCGGGACCTTCTTCCACTCCCGCAGAAAAGGATCGGATGGATTCTTGGGAACAGCCATGGCTTGAACTTGTTGCGAGACATTGTTGGAACCTGTGTATAAGATCACGGGAGGGCCCCCTTTGTGTAGGAAAGTGGCAGATCCAGATCAGACACCATTGGCATCATACCATTCATCAGGGTATATAGCTGCACCGGCCATGTGTACCCAATTTATCAGATCTCTGGAAACTGCATGCCGCCACATGATGCGTCCCCACACAGCCGACATGGGATTATATTGGTAGAACAGATGATAGTAACCCTTGTAGAACAATGGCGCTGAAATTCAAAATCATTACACATCTCAGAGTGCAAGTCATTTATTTCTCACATAAAATTATTCTCCTGGCATCTAGAGTAGAGTATCAGAAGCACATTAAGCCTACTCTAATGCACACAATCCCTACTTGCGCCGGAAGGAAAGGACACAGATTTTCATTAGGTAAAGCAGTAGGAAGATCAGGTAAAACACAACTATCATTTATACGAGCACTGAAAACGGCCCTTTTGAGATCTCCGATCTTTTTTTTATCGATAAAGATATTGAAATTCATTTCCAGTACTAACCATTGGGATCTTGAGAGTAATTTTCCGCAACGCACATCACGCACAATCAAACACATTAGTGAAAGGAAATCCCAACTCCATGATTAAAATTTCTGCAATCCTGTTGGAAAAAAATAAAAATACAAATATACCATTCATCCAATGTTTAACGGGCTTCACGGGGCGCCAGGGAGCCGGATTTGTATGCTTTGAGAGCCGACAAAGTAGCTTCATCCCACTCATGATGAGAAGCTTGCAGAACGTGAATAAGTAAAACAAAAAATAATGGGCAAAGCACCGAATAACTCTTCCCCATTGCCATGAATCGCTTACTGGCTCAAACATAAATTTTACAGTAATATATATAGTTGAGTTGATCTTCAAATCGGACGTGAGAGTAACGTAAGGAGCATGGTCGCGATTCGTACGAAAGAATCCTTATCCATCGGTACTGATGTAAACGAGTTAGAGCTAGGGTTGGAGAAATTTATTGGGATACGAATACATCGGGAGGCATTATCTCTTTGAAAACAACAACCAAACAAAGGCGACATTAATTTTATCTGTACAGAGCAATATGAACCGTCAAATTGAAGTTCATTTATTCCCAACAATCTTTACAAAATTCGACTGTGCGAAATCATTGCCACATTGGAATCTCTGCCGTCTTATCTTTCCATAGGGAAAACAAAGAAAGAGCAAACCCAGCTCGAGTATCACGAGGTGGTGTCTAAGAAGCCATTGTATACAAACCACAAACAAGTTTAGCATTTTGAACCCAAATGAAAATTTGCCCCTAAACAGAAAGATTAGGATAAAAAAACTCTAGAAGAGTAAGCGAACCTTCAAAAGGGGAAATTTAAACCGTACATGTCTTAAAAACCCAAAGGACAAAGCACTGGAAATGATTTCCTAGATAGAATCTAGTGAATGAGGAATATTTCTTTGTGCAATTGAGAGTCCCTATGAACCTTAAAAAATAAAATATGAAGGTTATGGATGCATTGGAAAATATAAAGGTTAGGGCTCTTTTGGAATAGCTTTTTGGAAATAAATTTGGTTTTTATTTGGTTTTTCAATTCAAAAGACTAGAGATAGAATAGTTTTTTTATGTAGATTTTCAATTTAAAAGAGTATAGTTTTTATGTGGATTTTCAATTTAAAAGAGTAGAGATAGAATAATGGTCTAAGTTGAAGACTAAACCTTTCAAATATCAAGCATATTTAATGACTAAAACAAAACAAAGGTGTAATACTATATTTTGATATTAAAACAATTAAACAAAGCTTTTGTACAACATGAGTATATATGGAAAATATCAAGGTTAGGGATATTTTGGAATAGTTTTTTGGGAAATAAACTTAGTTTTTATTTTATTTTTCAATTCAAAAGAGTAGAGATAGAATAATTTGGTCTAAGTTGAAGAGTAAACCTTCCAAATACCAATCATATTCAATGACTCAAAGAAAACAAAAGTAATACCCTCTTTCACACTAAAATAAGTAAGAAACATTTGTGTACAACATGAGTATATATGGAAAAAATGAAGGTTATGGATCTTTTGGAATAGTTTTTTAGGAAATAAACTTAGTTTTTATTTGTTTTTTCGATTCAAAAGACTCAGATATAATAATGGTCTAAGTTGAAGAGTAAACCTTCCAAATATCAAGTATATTCAATGACTCAAAGAAAACAAAAGTGTAGTACCTCTTTGACACTAAAACAATTTTTGTACAACATGAGTATATATGTATATATGGAAAATATGAAGGTTAGGGATATTTTAGAATAGTTTTTTGGGAAACAAATTTAGTTTTTATTTGGTTTTTCAATTCAAAATAGTAAATAAAATAATGGACTAAGTTGAAGAGTAAACCTTCCAAATATCAAGCATATTCAATGACTCACAGAAAGAAAACGTGTAGTTGTATTTGACTCTAAAACAATTAAGCGAAGATTTTGTACATCAATCATTATCATTTTCTTTATAGATTTCAAGTTAACAAGTTGTTGTCTTGTGTAGGTTTTTTTGGTATGTTGGAATCTAAGATGTAAATAGATCAATCCCATATGAAGACAGTACAATACATGGGACATGAAAAGTGAATTCAGTTAAAACAAAACACTATCAAAATGTGTTTGCATTTGATAGAAGAAACGATTCTTGTTCTTTTTTTGTTTGCATAGAGGACACAAAATCCATAGAGATTTGCAAAAACACAAATGCAGAATATGTTAAAGCTTGGAGACATACTGAACTTAATATAAAAGGGAAAATGTCACTTTCAAGATCAGAGGAGATGGAATCAAATGAAACTATAGTGTCAGTTGATGGTGATAGAGTTTATGATCTTGTTAGAAAAGATAATTTTTATTTTCAAATATTTAAACAACTTGTAGTTGTACTTGTAAGTTGGATATATAAAATTTATATATACAGTAGATTCAAGTTTAATGGCACGTGCATGTGTGTTAATATAACATGAACTACTTGTTGGAACATATCAACTTATTTGCAGGAGATTTCTTTGTCATGGTTGCACCTGTAGACAACACTGAAAACATGAAATATCATTCGATGTGATGCACATAACAAAAGATGAGGTTATTAGAAGATTTTGATGATAACAGTTTTATATATTAAAGAGGATCCATCGTATTGAAATGTTATTTTTTCAAGAAACCCATCAAAACGATAGTCATGTTCACTTTCAAGACTATCACTCGGATGTCATAAGTTGTCAATATAGTCATTTGGTATGTGGAGTGTGCATAAAGTTAATAGAAGTTCAATTAAGAAAAAAAAAAAAAAGTAAGAAAATGGAAAATGTCCAAAGCCGATCATGAACAAATAATTGAAGATGGCATAACATTACGATTTCTTTAAACAAGTGACATGCATTCCATAATTTTATATTTTGCATTGAAAGTACATGTATTTATGAATATCTAGGATTCTAGAATAAGGAACTATATTTTTGATGAATTGTAAAGTTTACCGAGCCTTATTTACAATTTGAGGGAAGAACCTATAGATTGTATAGGGAACCTAAAATGACCTATACTTTGAGTGATTATACCAATCCTACAAATAATCCATCTTATTCGCAAATCTTTTAATGCATCACCAATACTACATAAAGGATTTGCGTTCATTATTTCCAATGATTGAAATGCTTTTTCTTATTAAAAATATAACTTCATATGAGAACTAGGAGAACTATTTTATTTTGTATTAACATTTTATATAATAATATTTTTTTTACTTAAAGAAAAGTAATGATTATCCTATCTAAATGATCCTTATACATAGTATCTACCATCAACAATGTTCTTAGATATTAATAATGTTACTAAATGATGTCAAGTTAAAAAAAAAAAAACAAAGTTTTCCTTAAGTTTGATTGAAAAAAATTAAGTCAAAAGAATGTGATTTTGTGACCTGATAACAAAGTTGAGAGTTTACTCAATGTATACCTTGTATTGTGGATGGTGCATTGCTATCCCTGCAAATTTTTGGATAGAAAGTTATTATGTGATATTGAACACTCATAGGTGTCATATTAATGGCATCAGTGAATACTTCCAATGTGCAGAGGATTGATAATTGATCAACCCTTTTCGGTACATAAACAATTTATGTCAATATAAATTTTAATGAAAATCACTTACTTATATTAAAGTATATTTTAATTTTACATTAACAAAGGTTATATGTTGTTATTACTATTATTATAAAAACTACTATTTATTTCACATTTTCTTGAATGAATATATTGAAAGTTCAAAAAGAAACGATGAACATAACTAGTTTAGTGTTGGACTGTCATTTCAATGTGAATTTTCAATTTTGAATGGGGATTTTATGAAGTTTTGGATGGATAGGAGTCTACACTGTGTCAAAATAAGGGAGGGGCCTAAATTGATGCGATGATCAATATGCTTAAATTTACAAAAGCATTGTTAAACTCAATTGATTATCACTTGAATGGAACGAAATAAAATCCATATCACCTAATGAAAGCTTGGCAATTGTTAATGCTCACAACTGTCAAATATTTATATCTACAACCCCTTAACCCTATAAACCCTATGCTGACACTATGAACCTTTCAACTTATAAAAATATATACAAATATAAGAGAAACTATAATGATGATATGCTTTACTATTCAACCATATTTGCAAATCAAACAAAATTGAAATTATAAGCTACCTGAATATGCAATGATGCTTATAAATGAAATGAAATAAAACATTTTTAATTTCAACTCACTATCATTTAACATAAATTGTCAAGTATCACTGTCATAAACAATATATAAGAGAAATCAAAGATCAAACAATAAATTGATATTTTGAGTTCATATATATATATATATATAATGAAAGTTTGCATATTTACACCACCAAATACATAGGTTCCACGGTCATTTTAGGCTAATAACAAAAACTAAGAGGCAATTAACATTTAACTCCAAAATTCTTGAGTGTAAGCCATTGCTAAGATAGACCGATGTTAACCAATTCTTCTATTTCTTTTAGTACTTATTTTCTTTTGTTGTCACATGTCTTTAATTCTTGCATCTCTTCTGTTAGATTAACAACTTCGTTTTTCAAACTTTTGATCTCTTCTTCTTTGTTTTCTAGATAAAACTTGTGTCCATTCTCTTCATGGTTAGATTGATCTAATTGTTGTAGTAGCAACATATCTTTCTTTTGAATTTTCTCCAACTCTTCGAAAGTGCACATAACTGTGTATTCAAGTTGGTCAAAAACATCTTAGTAATTTCAATATATAGACGATTTGTTGGTTCCATACTAATCACTTCAAATGTAGTTATAACATCATTCTTAAAATCTAATAGTTTTTCTTTGGTGAATACTGAGGTATTCATCAATTCCTTGATGTAGTAGTCTTCACTGTTGATGATTGGGCTTTGCATCATATCATGCATTTCATTCTGATTAGAAATCTATTTCTCTATAGTTTGTTCTTCAATTTGATTGGAATTATCCTTTTCTTTATCTTGTTCCTTATTTGGACAAGAATTATCTTATTCTGAGTTTTTTTCTTTGTTCTGACAGAAATCCTATTTATCTCACTCTTCTTCTTCTTGTGCTTCATTATGTTAACAATTTTCTAGCTAGAGCCATAATTCTTTAGCAGATTTGTAGTGCCTCATATTTTCTTTGACTTGGTCTGACAATCCATCTTAGATTTCTTTTAAGACTAGTGAATTGTTTCTCCTTTCTTCCTTTGCAGTTTTGGTTTTGTTCTTTGAAGTAGTTGAGTTCCAGGGATTACTTACTATCAAATCCAAAACTCCAGATCCTCTTGAATTCAAATATATTTTCATATTTTCCGTCCATGATGAATAATTTGTTCCATCAAATAAGGGAGCTTCATATGTGGAGATAACAATTTGTCCACCCATCTGTTTAGAATCTACCTTCTAGTGTTTAAACTGTGCTGAAGGCACCCTCTCTGATACCAATTGTTGAAATGTACACTTTCAAATGAGAGTGGGGGAGGGGGTGGGGGTGAATTAGTGTCTCAACACTTTGGACAATTTTCCACTTTTCATAAATTAATTGAGCAACACATATTTATTTCAATTTCTCAACCAATATATAAAAGAATAAATATTTATTTATTTATTTCACTTGAATGAATACATAAAATCAATCTTTGAATATCTTCAACTTCAATCAACTATGAGAGACCCAACTCTCTCTGTTACAGGACCCATCTTGTAGTTCTCAGATCCAACTGAGAAATGGGGAATCCAACCCTCATAATAAGTCCCGGCTTGTTGATCTTAGATTGATGCAGGAGCATCGCCAACAAAGTGCACGTGGAAGAAAGCTAAGCACCAGTGTGCATTTTGAAATAAATTTTAAATTTTAAAGAAGGCGTATCACACAAATGTTCTGAGGGGATTGTAATTAAAGAACGTCTTTAATGTTTTGGAGCTGGATGATTGCATGAGATCATTGGAGAATGTATTTTCTTTTAATGAATACGTGTGCAGTACATATTCGATGTGCTTGATCTTATCTGTCTGTCACAAATATTTATTGTAATAAATCCTAAGTAGTTTGATGTTTTTATTTTGATAAGATATCTCTAGAGTAGTTTGAGGGAAAGACTCGAAGAGCCCCTCTTGTATAAAACTTTGTATTGTTTCCCACAATAGGTTGTTGAAGTTGTTGTAATTCTAGCTGTAGAAGTTACTGGTAGTTGTATATATGTTGTATAAGTTGTTGAACCTTATCAAAGTATGTGAGTACATGCATATTTTCAATTGAATGAATATAACAGAGGAGAATTGTCCCAAAATTTTGGTGTTGTTGTGTTTATCTGAATGAATGAATGGTAGACCTTCTATTTATTTGCAATTCTTTGTTATTTCTTGTTCTTGTATTTATGAATGCATTTACATGGTTAAATTTATAAATTTGTGAATATTTAAATAAGTTTCAATCATTTTTCTTCTATGAGCAAGTGCAACTATGCGTAGTATCCACAAGGAGTGCATTGACAGAGTTTGTTTTGACTCATAAGCTCAGGAGAGATAACATGATTTTTATTTTTGCAAAGAGTGCATAGTGTTCATAAGGTGTGCATGACAGAGTCCGTAGTGATTTAGAAAGTTCTGCAGAGATAGTTTGAGAGTGCAGGTAGGAGGAACCTTGCTCAATTTCGTATTGTTCAGAGAGAACAATAGAGCGTGGAAGAACTATTGCAAGGAGTGCACAATCATCCTTCAAGAGTCAAGATTGAAGGAATTTTGTTTGCAAGGAGTGAACGATAGAGTATTTTGACTTAGAAGCTTAGGAAGAGTAATGAAATTTGTCTACAGAGAAGCTAAGTTGTGGAGGAGGACCTATTGCAATGTGTGTACAAGCTGAAATTTGACTAAGTGTCGAAGAGAGCATTCTAAGGAGGCCAAGGTTCGAGGAGGAAGAAGCTCAGGAGGGAGAGTGGCAAGAAATATTCAAAGGGAGCAACCTTTTAAGGTTCCCCAGAATCAATGAGAAAGATCTGTCAAGGAGAAACCAATATCGCTCCAGACCATCAGATCTAGGGAAAGTTGCATAAAGGGTAGCTATGAAGCATTTCGACACTTCGGAGTTTGGAGTTTTCAAGGTGTTGGGAAGCAGGATCACCGAAGTTGTGAAGTCGCGAAGAAAATCCTAGTCGTTGACTACGATGAGGGTACATGGCAATGGATTATAAAATCCAAGAGATAGAAGTCCAGGGGAGTTGCGTGCGAAGTAGGTGAAATTTCGCGAAGTCATGAAATATAAAGTATAGCTCGACTGTCGGATCCCAGTGGACATGCGAGATAGATCCACGAATTCGGAGGAAAAGGTTTCAGAAGGAAATACGGGTGGTGTTCATAAAATCGTCGAAGCCCAAAGTTACAAAGGAGTTGGCTCGAGGTTATAGCCAATGGTTACATCGGAGAAAGAGTCTAGCCCAGGGTTAGCACTCGAAAGGTTGGTGTTGCCAAAAGTGCTTGAGAGCAGGGTTGCGAATAATTCAGACCTACAGGTAACATCAAAGGGACCCGTGTGTCATTTTTTAGGGCTTGTTGAAATCCTGAAGAACCAATTTGGTTCAAGGAATTTGAAGATCGAAGACCGGGAGGTCCCTGAATCCCTAGGAGGGAAGGGGGGTTGCACCAAGTGGTATCATAGGAGACATAAATTTGATTTATGTAGACAAATATGACAAGGAAGTAGGTTGATATCATCGAGTGGTATCATATACATCAACACAATGTTTCCTAGGAGACACGCAAAGCCACCTGTAGAAAATAGAGCTATGGAAAGGGAGATGAGAGAATTTAGAGCAAGATTGTATGCCATGGAAACAACGCAAAGGAGAGAACCTGATGCTAGAGGCATCAATGATGTAGAGAATGAATAAGTGGAAGTTGAGGAAGTTGTAGCAGAGGATGTTGCAAAAGAACGCTTATTGAAAGTTGTTTTCAAGTTAAGATCTAGGGAAATATAGATATCCCAATGTATGAAGGTAATTTGGATGTCGAAGAATTTCTTGATAGGATAAGAGAAATGGACAAGTATTTTGACTATGAAGATGTCGATGAGGAAAAAAACATTAAACACGTTGTCAGTAGGTTAAAAGGTCATGCATCACTGTGGTGGGATGAACTACAGGTTGATAGAAGAAGCAAAGGAAAACATAAGATTGAGATATGGGATAGAACGGTGGCCAAGTTAAAGGTTAAATTCATACCCAAGGACTATCAGATAAACCTAATCAAGATATTGCAAAACCTGAGACAGAAGGGAATGATAGTGAAAGAGTACAAAGAGGCGTTATATAGACTGAACATCAGGGTTGGACATAGAGAGAGAGATGAGGAAAATGTTGTTAGATATATCAACGACCTGAGATATGAAATCCAGGATGAAATCAACATGATGACAGTAAGGATAGTGGAGGATTCTTATCAGATTGCACTAAAAGAAGAGGAGAATTTGGCCAGAAATAAGAGTCAGTGAAGCCAAGGAAAAAGTATAAAAAGAGGCAAGGGAATTTCCCATGACTAGACACAGAATCCCAAACGTGAGACTGAGAAACCACATAGTCACTCTAAAAGAGGAGGAATTTTTTGAGGGAGACAGAGTGGTGGTAAAACATCTTTTCCTATAGGAAGAGGAAGAGGTAGGGGAGGAGAGTTGAAGTGTTATGCCTGTGGAAAGGTAGGACACATGTCTTGGGAATGTCTTGAGAGAAAGGAAGAAGGAGGCGAAGCTCACATTTTGTAAGCGCAAAAGCGATGTGGTGAAGCAAAAGGCACAAAAGATGGGAGATCTCTAATGATGAAGAAGGTTCTCCTAAAACCAAAACCAGAGGTTAAAAAGCTAGCGCAGAAGAACAGTTTCTTCAAGACATCTTGCAAGACTAAAGACAGATTATGCAAGGTGATAATTGACAGTGGGAGCATTGATAACTTAGTATCCACAGACGTGGTGGAGAAATTGTAGTTGGAGACAACTTCACATCCAAGTCCATATAAGGTCTCATGGCTATAGAAAGATCATCAGGTAACGATAACTAAATAATGCCTTATTGAATTTAAAATAGGAGGATATAGAGATGAGATTTTGTATGATGTGATTCCCATGGATGTATGACATGTTTTGTTGGGAAGACCATGGAAGTATGAAAGAAAAGACATTCATGATGGGAGGAAAAATACTTATACTTTGGAGAAAAATGGTAGAACACACATGTTGTTGCCAATAGAGGAGAAGAAAGTGAAGGAAGAATCCAACATGAGTATACTTCTCATGAGTGGGAAGGAACTCTTGAGTGAAGTTAAGAAGGAACAAGAGATGCAGTTTGTTGTAGTGAGGAAGCCAAAAGTTATCCTTACAAGTACTTCTATGGAGGATCTTCCTGAAGAATTTCAAGAACTATTGGAGAATTTTGTTGACATAGTAGTGGATGAGTTTCCAAGCTCATTTCCACCTATCATAAGTATTAGCCATCACATTTACTTAATAACAGGAGAGAGACTACTGAATAAAGCAGCGTATAGATTGAAACTTCAAGAGAATGAGGAGGTAAAAAGACAAATCTAGGATTTGATGGACAAAGGTTTGGTCAGAGAAATATTGAGTGCATGTGCATTACCAAATGTGTTGAGTCTGAAGAAGGATGGAGGATGGAGAATGTGTATAGACTCAAGAGCCATAAACAAGATCACCATTAGGTACAAATTTCCATTACCAAGGATGGATGACTTCATGGATTGCCTGAGTGGAGTGAACTATTTTTCAAATATAGATTTGAAAAGTGGATATCACCAGATAAGGATGAGAGAAGGTGATGAGTGGAAAATAGCCTTCAAGACAAATGAGGGATTGTATGAATGGCTTTTTATGTTGTTTGGCTTAATAAATTCCCCGAGTACTTTCATGAGGTTGATGAATGAAGTATTGAAATATTTTATTAGTAAGTTTTTGATTTTATATCTCAATGATATACTAATGTTAAGTAAAACTGAAGGAGAGCATCTAAGGAACTTAACACTAGTGATGAGGAGGTTGCAGTGGGATAAGCTGCTGCTAAATTTAAAGAAATCCTCTTTTATGAAGACAAAACTCATTTACTTAGGTTTTGTGATCTCTTCGAATGAATTGAAGATGGATCCCGAGAAGGTGAAATCAATCAAAGAATGACCATCACCAAGGAGTATATTTGAGGTGAGAAGCTTCCATGGATTAGCGAGTTTCTATCAGAAGTTCATTACAAATTTCAGTGAGATCGGTGCATAGATGATGGATACAGTGAAGAAAAGACATAAGTAATTCAAATGGATAGAAGAGGGTGAGAAAAGATTCAATATATTGAAGGAGAAGATAATAGAACAATCGATTCTCATCTAGCCATATTTTGGGAAGACATTTCAAGTGAGATGTGATGTGAGTGGAGTTGCAATTGGAGCGGTCTTGATCCAAGATAATAGGTCTGTTGCATATTTCAGTGAGAAGATGAATGATACTAAGAAAAAGTACTCCACATATGCTAAATAGTTTTATGCCATAATTAAAGCCTTGAAGAAATGGAGGCACTACCTTGTTCCAAATTTTTTTGTTTTGTATAACGATAATCGGGGTTTACAATTCATAACTAGAAAAGAGAATTTAAATCAAAGACATGCTAAGTGGATAGATTTTATGAAAAATTTCACTTTTGTCACTAAACACATTTCTGGTAATGCTAACAAGGTTGTTGATGCATTGAGCAGGAGATGTCTAATTCTGCAAGAATTTTAAGTGAAAACCTTGGGGTTTTAATGCCTTAAGGAAATGTATTGTGATGATCCAGATTTTAAGGAGGCATATGAAGCATGTGTGAATCCTGTGCTCAGAGACATATGCAAGCGGATAGAGTATCTAATTCAGGATGGGTTTTTGTTTAAAGGGTGTCAGTTGTGCATACCAAAGTGCTCGATGAGAGAGAATTTGTTGAAGGAAAAGAATAGTGGAGGTCTAGTTGGACATTTCATCCATGAAAAAACATTTGCAGAGTTGAACGATTCGTACTATTGGCTAAGTATGAGGGCAGAGGTGAAGAAGTTTGTGAAAATATGTAATATTGTCCAGTATGCCAAGGGAAAGAGACAAAACATTGGATCCTATCAGCCATTGCCTATTCCAGAGAGGCCTTGGGATGAAATAAACATGGATTTCATGTTGGGATTTCCAAGGACACAAAGATGAAGGGATTCCATATTTGTGTTAGTTGATAGGTTTTCAAAGATGACACACTTTATCCCATGCCAAAAGACCAATGATGCAACACACTTTGCTAACTTGTTTTTCAAGGAATTTTTGAGACTTCATGGGTTGCCCAAAAGTATTGCCTGAGACAGGGATACCAAATTTGTTGGTCATTTTTGGAGGACATTGTGGAAGAAATTGGCGATAGAACTATCCTTTAGTTATGCATATCACCCTCAAATGGATGGACAGACTGAAGTGGTGAACCAGAGTTTAGGATATTGCTGAGAAGTTTGGTCACTGGACATCATAGTCATTGGGATCAGATTCTAGCATAAGCAAAGTTTTCATACAATGATTCAGTAAACAAAAGTACTTGAAAGAGCCCATTTCAGATAGTATATGGAATGAAGCCAAGGGGAGTGTCAGATTCAATAGATCTAGAGCATATTGAATTAGAAGCATTGCAGTCGAAGACTTCATTGTAGAAATGCATGAGCTTCATAATCAGATCAAAGAGAAGTTGTAGAGGAGCATCAAAGATTACAAATGCAGAGTTGATCAACATAGAAGGAAACTTCAATTTGAAGTGGGAGATCATGTTCTAGCACATATAAGGAAGGAGAGGTTCCCAAGAGGAACATATAATAAATTGAAGTTGAAAAAGATAGGATCATGCAAGATCCTAAGAAAATTTGGCGAGAACGCTTATGAGATGGGTATATCACCCATATTCAACATGGAAAACCTATATCCTTACAGGGAAGGTGAAACCAGAGGATCGGAAGAACAAAAAGAGATTCAGTGGAAAAATCATATGCATGTAGCAGAAAAGTCACAGATGGAGAAGATCGTAGATCGATGAATTGGTAAGAAGACCAAGAGAAAAACATACTTTGAGTATTTGGTAAAATGGAAAGGATGCCCAATAAAATATGCCAGTTGAGTAAATGAACTCGATATCCAGAAGCATGGAAAGTCAGTGCAGGAGATCATGGAAAGGAGTCCATGAATTTTTCAGCCAGAGGAGTATGATGCAGGAGCATCGCCAACAAAGTGCAAGTCGAAGACAGCTAAGCGACAATGCGCATTTTGAAATAAATTTTAAATTTTAAAGAAGGTGTATCATGCAAATGTTCTAAGGGGATTGTAATTAAAGAACGTCTTTAATTTTTTGGAGTTGGATGATTGCATGAGATCATTGGAGAATGTATTTTTAGTTAATGAAGTTGTGTGCAATACATATTCGATGTGTTCGATCTTAACTGTCTGTCACAAATATTTATTGTAATAAATCCTAAGTAGTTGGATTCTTTTAATTCGATAGGATAGCTCTAGAGTAGTTGGAGGGAAAGACACGAAGATCCCCTCTTGTATAAATCTTTGTATTGTTTCCCAGAAGAGGGTGCTAATGTTGTTGGCATTCTAGCTGCAGAAGTTATTGATAGTTGTATATATGTTGTAGATGTTGTTGAAGATTATCAGAGTGTGTTAGTACATGTATATTTTTAGTTGAATGAATATAACATAGGAGCATTGTCCCAAATTTCTAGTGTTGATGTGTCTATCTGATGAATGAATGGTATACTTTCTGTTTATTTGCAATTCTCTCCTATTTCTTGTTCTTGTGTTTATGAATTCATTTAAATGGTTAAATGTATGAATCTATGAAGACTTAAATAAATTTCAATCGTTTCTTTTCTATGAGCAACTACAAGTGTGCACAGTGTCTGCAAGAAGTGCGTTGGCATAGTTTGTTTCAACTCATAAGCTCAGGAGACATAATGTGAATTTTATTTCTGCAAAGAGTGCATAGTATCCACACAGTGTGTGTGATAGAGTCCGTAGTGATTCAGAAAGTTAAGCAGAGATAGTTCGAGAGTGCGGGTAGGAGGAACCTCACTCAATTTTGTATTGTTCAGAGGGAAAAATAGAGTGTGGAAAAATTGTTGTAAGGAGTGCACAAACATCCTTCAAGAGTCAAGATTGAAGGAAGTTTGTCTGCAAGGAGTGCACAATAGAGTCTTTTGACTCAAAAGCTCAGGAGGAGGAGTGAAAGTTGTCCATAGAGAAACTAAGTTTTGGAGGAGGACTTGTTGCAAAGTGTGCAGAGGTTGAAATTTGACTAAGTTTCAAAGAGATAATTCTAAGGAGGCCATGGTTCAAGGAAGAACAAGCTCAAGAGGGAGAGCAGTGAGAAATATTTAAAGGGAGGAGCCCTTTAAGGTTCCTCAAAATCAATAAGAAAGATCTTTCCAGGAGGAACCAATATCATTCCAAACCATCAGATCTAGGGAAATTTGCACAGAGGGTAGTCTTGAAGCATTTCGACACTTCGGAGTTCAGAGTATTCAAAGTGTTGTGAAGCGGGATCGCCGAAGCCGTGAAGTCATGAAATGAATCCTATCCATTGGTGTAAATGTATTGACCTGCACAGAATATATCTAGCTAAACAATGATACACACATTTGCAGAGAGAATTGGAAAAAGAAGAAGAAGGAGAGAAAGAATGGAAAGAATTCTCATTAACCATTGTGAATAATGAATAATTTACACATGATATACTTTGTATATCTCAATTCGTTCGAATTGAGGTGAACCAAGTCACCATAGTGGTGGTCTAGAGTGATTTGGACACACACTAGTAGTTACGGGAGTGAACTGCCACCTATTCTAGTCTCTCAGGAAGTTATGGGAGTGAACTGTTGCCTAGTTGAGTTAACTAGTCAACTAGTATTCAGTTAACTGACTAAACATAAAGTAGTGAGGAGTTAAATCAAGGAATTAAGGCTAATGTGCCACTTTGGTGATAATACCAAGTCAAGGTCGAATTAGCATGGTGATGATCCCATTGCAACATCTAAACTCAACTCAACTAGTCAAACTGAAGTGTGAACTGAAAGAGAATATTCTCCAGGTGGAATATT
>JZKD02S0790471.1:138034-176559 GCA_000966675.3 Picea glauca | reverse complement strand
CCTTAGGAAGTCCCAAACCTCCCAGCACCACGGGAAGACATCGCTTTCTGTTTGCCTGGAATTTTAAGACAGAATCCCTGTCTTCGGCCGCTAAGGATTCGATTCGGAACTGTACATAGCCTGGATTCGATTCAGAGGTCGCTGGAAGCTTGTACATAGCCTGGATATGCTCGGGCCTAAAAGTCCCAATCCTGGCCCATCTGTCGTTCAGAATAGTTCTGGAAGGCAGGTCGACATGATCCAATGCCCATCGGATCATATCGAAATATGGGAGCAACCGAGGTCTGGTCGCCACCAAGTGCATTTTCGACTGAACAATTGTCTTGTATCTAGTGTTCATGTCGTCTTTCACAATATCATAGTTATAGTCATGAGAATCGGAACAGTTCACTAACTCTGATTGCAGGATATTTGTGATAGAAGACCAGGTAGATACTGAACCGTCTGTTCGAGGCAAAGTATCCGAGATATTGCCATAGTTGAAGCGGGTTTTTTCGTTCTTCTGTGATAAACCTGCGTATACATACAGAGGCTAGTTCACTCAGAGAAATCTTGCTCTATATGCTTGATAAGAAATGTTTTCTTTTTAACAAATAAAACAAAGCCTCATATATATTTTGAAAACCATGTACTTTGTCATCAGTCCATCAAATCGCGAATAAAACCAGATTAATTAAAAAAAATCCGATCTTACTTTCATCGTGGATTTACCCTGATTTTTCATTAATGTCATGAATATTGGGTGGCTTGACAGGCACTCAAGTTATGGAGAGTAAATGAATAAACACCTCGTGAAGTGTGCCAACCTTGAAGCGCGGGACGTAGTCCGTTTGATTTTAAAAGTTTCCAATCTTAATGACTTATAGCTTTCCTCGTTTTTCGTCATCTCATGAATTTCCCCTTATCGTTTTGATTTTATAACTCGCGAGATTGCGAATTCCGATCTTGGCATTAATTAACAATAATCATGATGTAGCGGATCCTTAATGATATGATTAACTTAATCGCCGGATCATGAATCGGGAATTTGAAGACAAGTTTTTAGAGGAATGATATGCCGAGTCGCGATATAGCGATGCGGCAATAATTAGGGCTCAATATAATTTTGTCGCGACTTCGCGAATCGGAGTTTTGGACACTTCAACTTTATGAGAGAAAATGCCGAGAGGTGATGTGCCGAGAACCGAGTTTAACTATGGTTATTTTTTTACTCCTGTTTCTTGACTATGGTTATTTCAAAAATTGTCGTGTTCTTGGCTCTCAGGGTTGAGAAAACAAAAATTTAGGGTCGAGAAATGCCGAGTCGCGAAGCCCCGACGATGTCTAATCACGGGTTAAATGGTTTACCGTAGTTAATGCCTTGGGTGAAAAATTTGAAAGAGTGAGTTCGCATTTTCACGACTCGGGACATGTAAATTCGAATATTTAAAACGTCCAACTGGCGATATCCCGAAATGAAACAAGAGAGCAACATTCTTGCGAAAAAATGAATTTTATTTGAAAGCACAAAAACGCATCGCTATTCATGTGACAAGCTTTGAAAGCTCTATGAGGTTCGGAAGGAGAAGAAAAACATCTTCAGATTTCAAGTATCAAACTTTGAAAATCCGTGCAGGGTGAAAGAACAGTGCGGCTCCAACAGAGTATATTTATTTAAAGTGAGAATAAATCTGATGGTCAATATTAATCTTTTGTTGGATTTACGATCCTGGCTTATCTAGAGGCTTCAAACAAATCAAAGGTCATGAATTAATTTGTAATTGATGGGATGATTCTTGTTCACTTTGGTACTTATATATGACCACAGATGGTGGCTAGGTGTTAAGGCAAATATGTTCTTAATCACTTATCAAACTCAACTATCGTGTTTTAATTGGGCATTGAGATGGGCATCTGTTATTTACTCTGGAACTTCGTAGCTTCAGGAGTTTTTTATTTTTATATAAACTTCCAATTCTCCTAGAATAAATTTCACCGAAGTGTTTATACTCTCTTAATATTGAGTTTACGTGTGTCCATAAACTTTAATGGTCTAGATCTTATTTCAGATCTTTGGTACTCTAGGACTCCGGGTTACTAGAACTTTGAAGTAGTTCAATACCTCTGGAGTGATAACCTATAGAATAAATCATAAAGCGACAGTGATCACTTATTGTCGGTTGACACCTCCACTAACACTATCATTCAACTATGCTTGATCAACGGTTGAGAACGCTCTTGAAGTAGATCAATGGTTAGTGTTACTTTGGGATTTATGTGTACTCTATTCTTCCATTGTACTTGATCAACAGTTGAGAATTCTCCCGAATTAGATCAGCGATTAACGTTATTTCATGATTTATGCTTACTATATCCTTCCACTATACTCAATTAACATTCGATAATTCTCCCGAATTAGATCAATGATTAACATTACTTCATGATGTACGCTTACTCTATCCATCGATTGTACTTGATCAATAGTCGAGAGAACCCGAAAAATCTTAGATCAACAACCATCATTATGTAGTATACCTAGGGAGGTAATATGGGGTACCTAGGGAGGTACCCAATTGAAATGTGGTTATGTATTATTAGTGGAAATCATTTAATATATGAGAATGTGTTCATTCAATGTAAGGTGGACTAGTTCCACCATATTAATAAAGGCCCACTATTGTAGTTGGATGTAATAAATGTGAGAATGATCTCTAGAAGGTTCCTAGGAGATAGAGAGAGCTATATAAAGAAGTGTAAGAAATGTAATGAAGCATAGTGAATAATATTGTGATTGTACAAGCAAGGATTGTTTGAGGAGTGCATTGCTTCCTTAAGGAATAATATATGGTGTTACCCTACCTCAAGGGTTTTTTCTATATTCTTGTGTTCATGTTATGGTGAATGGTTTATGGTTTATTATTGTTCTTATTGAAATATATTTTCATATCTATTATAGGTACTTAACAATTGGTATCAAAGCACTTTCTTTGGTAGACGTTTTGGGCAAATATTTTTTATTTTTGCAGATTTTTTTTTCGGAGAAGAAAAAAGAGGTTCTTGACATTCTGAAAAATTTCGGCATATTTATTTAAAAAAAATTCAGAAAAAGGTTGTACATATAATTTACTCTCATAAAAAAACCCAAGTTGAAAAAAAAATCATCTGCAACGGAGTCCGGGAAGTCAAGATATTGAAGTTTTTAAATCTGCAATTTTCAGGGTTTTTTTTCTGCAGATGACAACGCAATATTTATTATTATTTATGTAGCAGTTGGACACCGAATTTTCCAAAGAAAATTACAGATCTGATTTCCTCTCACAATTTCAACCAATTTCAATAAACAAATCAGCTGAAACGAAGTCCAGGAAGTGAATTTATGAGCATTTTAAATTGAACATTTTTTCAGGGTTTTTTTCTGGAAAACGCCATGATTTTCTATGGTAATTTATTGTTCTATTTTTTGGGTTTTTGGTGATGTATACGGGACCAAAGATTTTATAGGGTGCTCAGATGGATATTCCCTCTCAAACCCTCAAAGAAATTCTTTAAGCATTCAAATTTCAATTGTTTGACACATTGGATGACAAATTGGATGACTTTGTAGATAGCCTCACTGACGGCCTCAATGATAGTTTTCATAGTACTCAAGATTCATTGGATAGAAGGCATGAGATATTTATTATGGTGGACCTCAGGGATGAATATAATCAAGAAATATATTCTTGGTATGATTTGGAGGCCAATTATGATGATTGGTATATGGATAGTTGTCATTTCTGGGATGAAAACTACATTCATATTTTATTTAGTGACTCTAATCCACCTTCTGTAGAGAGAATCAATGTGACAAATCGAGAGCTAATGATTATTACTAGTTTCCATCCTGCATATTCTACAGTGGTATTATTCATTCTTGATTCTACTACGACCCTTTTCCACCATGTGGATGGATATTCTTACTTGGATCCACATGACAGGTTTCAGTCTTTGGAGCATCATTTTGATTTGGTTATTGGGTTCCAAAATCTTCCACGAAGAGTTCACAAGAGAACTTGGACATGGTACCTAGGCTTCCAATGGCGGTTGGGCTACTTCATCATGGTGGCTTTCCTTTCTATAGGGGACCTTGGTTCTCCAGTCTTATTCAACATTATGGTCCACAATTATCCATGGGACCATGGTATATGGTTGTACATCAAGCATTGAGGACATCACTTTCATAAGAGGGATGGAATGTAAGGTAGCTAGAGAGGTAGTGGGGAGGCCCATAGTGATAATAGTGGAGGTTATTCAATGTAAGGCGGACTAGGTCTACTATATTATTAAATAAGGCCCACTATGGTAGTTGGATATAATAAATGGGTAGCTAGATATAATAAATGTAAGATGAATTCTTAGAAGGTTCTACTTCTAGAAGATTCCTCCTCTAGAATGTTCTTAGGTGATGACAACACTATATAAAGGGGTTCAAGCAATGTAATGGAACACGAAGAGAAATATTGTATTTGGAGCTAAATCTCATTAGGAGGAATCCCCCTCAAAGATGCAAGTGAACATGAGAGGATCTCTTCCATAATAGGATCCATTGCATGCTGTTGCTCTACCCTAAGGGTTTGATAGTAATAAAAGAGATTTTTCATATTGTTCTTCTATATCTATTGTGGTGATTTTGTATTCGGGTCTTTGGAACTTAAAAATAATGTAAGGTAGTTATAGAGGTAGTGGGGAGGCCCAGAGGGCTCATAGTGATAATAGTGAAGTGGAGGTCATTCAATGTAAGGTGGAATAGGTCCACTATATTATTAAATAAGGCCCACTATGGTAATTGGATATAATAAATGGGTAGTTAGATATAATAAATGTAAGATGAATTTTTAGAAGGTTCTACTTCTAGAAGGTTCCTCCTCTAGAACGTTCTTAGGTGATGGTAGCACTATATTAAGGGGTTCAAACAATGTAATGGGACATGAAGAGAAATATTGTATTTGGAGCTGAAGGTCATTACGAGGAAGTCTCCTCGAAAAGGAAAGTGAAAAGGAGATTATCCCTTCCATAATAGGATCCATTTTATGGTGTTTCTGTACCCTAAGGGTTTGATAGTAATAAAATAGATTTTTCATATTGTTCTTCTATATCTATTGTGGTGATTATGTATTCAATTATTTGGAACTTGACAATTAGTATCATCGTACTTTCCTTGGCCAAAGAAGGGAATTTACGAGATGAATTTGGAAAAAACAAATTGGGTATTTTAATTCCTCTTGGAAAAATACCTAATTTCAAAAAAAAAATCAGTTGAAATGGAGTCCGGGAAGTAAAGTTATGAGCATTTTAAATTCAACAGTTTTTTAGGGTTTTTTCGAAAAAAGCCACGATTTTCTGTGATAATTTATTTTTAAACCGTAGTTTTTGTTGAATAATTTTTCCAAGCAAGATGTCTTTTACAAGAAAAGGTGAATGTCCTAGTATTGAAGACTTATTAAAGTCCCACAAGTCAGAATGGAAAGGGCAGTAGAAATATTTTGTAGACTGGGGTTTCAAAGGTGATGCTCTCAAATGGTGGAAATCATTTCACCAATATGAGTTGATGTCACTTTCCGAGGAAGAACTTGAAAAATCACTTTTAGACAAGTGGTCTCATACAAAGAGTAAGGATAACGACATCACCGAGATTTTATTTTCATGTGGAAAACCTATATTACAAGTTCATGGTTGTATTCATAAAGAAAATGTCATTGTTTTTATTAACCCTAGTTGCAATTTTTTATTTATCAATATTCAATTGGATAATAGATTGCAAGTTCCAAAAAATAATATTCAAAGCACACAAGTTGTAGGTGAAAATGTTAAACTTTTTAAATATTTGAAGTTTGGTATGGATAAATATGTGTTGCATTCATATTTTGAGGCTCTAGATATGGGTGATGAAGACATTGTTTTGAGATATCCCTGGATAGAATCAGTGGGTACCATTAATATTAATGTGTAAAAGAAGTTTCTAAATCTTTGGTACAAGAAAAATAAAATTACATTGCAAGAAAGAAAGATGGGCCCATGGAATCTAGAAAAGAAGTTATTGTTGAGTCTGAAGTTGAATAAGAGGCAGAGTCTATAGAAGGAGATAAAGAAAAACTACAAGAAGGACACAATCATGAAGCTAAAGAGGTCATTGACTCAAAGGAATAAAGTGTTGTAGTTTTGAACAAAAAAGAACAGATGCCTACAGTCGTTGTATATCGCCATCCACATCATATAGAGACACACCAATCATCAAGGCAAGGATGTGTGCATCAACACATTTATGCACTAGTGGGGCACCAGATAGGAAACCGATCAAGAGGTGCATGGAGGACTACCAACACTACAAGAAGAGGTCAAGGTACAAAGACAATCCCATGGAAAGCCTGACATAATGCCGAGCAAGATCAGGGTGGCAAGGTAATAGATATACATCATGTTCAACTTCCATTGGGATGGGTGGATGGTCGTACTTGGTACTAGTTGGCTACATTGCTTACCCAATCATACTATATGGTTTCTTCTCATGTTTTGAGGACAAAACATGTGAAGGGGGATGGAATATATTATACTTAGGGAGGTAATATGGGGTACCTAGGGAGGTACCCAATGGGAATGTGGTTATGTATTATTAGTGGAAGTCATTTAATATATGAGAATGTGTTCATTCAATGTAAGGTGGACTAGGTTCACCATATTAATAAAGGCCCACTATGGTAATTTGATGTAATAAATGTGAGAAGGATCTCTAGAAGGTTCTTAGGATATAGAGAGAGCTATATAAAGAAGTGTAAGAAATGTAATGAAGCATAGTGAAAAATATTGTGATTGTACAAGCAAGGATTGTTTGAGGAGTGCATTCCTTGCTTAAGGAATAATATATGGTGTTACCCTACCTCAAGGGTTTTTTTCTATATTCTTATGTTCATGTTATGGTTTATTCTTGGTCTTATTGAAGTATATTTGCATATCTGGTATAGGTACTTAACACATTAATTTCATCCTTTGGCACTTCGGGTATTTGTTGGTAGTAGAAACTGGATCTCCCCGAAGGACTTACTCTTGGAGTGATGTAGCTTACTGATGTCCATGTTGATGTAGCATTGGCTGAGTGGCTACCACATGTCACCTATATTCATGACTTTGGTATACCTAAAGTTCCAACTAGACCTTGAAACTTGTCACCATCTGAATGCACCACATGTCCTTGCTGATGTGGATCTCCCGATGTGTCACATGTCCTCCTCTTGGATATAAAATTCATAGGTTCATATGAAGTTTCTTTTTCATCTGACAGTTATTGTTGCTTCAGGAATATGACACTTTTGAGACTTCGATCTAATCCTCCCGAATTGGAGAAGTGTCGAATAGATATATCACCGTAGATATTTCCTATATTCATCCTATGGCCTCTGTTTATTTTGTAACTCCAGGGTTCAAGAGTTCTTGTCTCATCTAATTTGTTTATCGTTGGAGTACGTCAAGTCCGGAGTTGACCGTGTTCTGATAGTTGTTACTCCAGATCAACAGTTGAATGGATTTCTTGATCAAACGGTTGATGAGAGTTCGTGATTTTGGGGCTCTGGCCTTCAAGTTATTCTCTTTTTCCCACTTCCCAATTCTCCCAGAGTGATATTCCCGGAATATTAAACCTCGAGTTACTTGACTTCATATAACAGTCCTTCTTTAATATGAAAATATTAACACAATACAATGGTTGTCGGAAATTCAGATATTTGGGATTTCAGGCCTTTGGCCTTGCTTATGCTATCCTTCCACTTTATTTTGATCAGATGGTAGATATAAATCACAAAATGTTTCTTAGATCATACAACTGGAGTTTCTTCATGAATTCGGGGTTCGGGAATTCAAGTTCAATTCAAACTCATTTTCACCGAAGTCATCAACATCAAAGTTGACCACCATATTTCTTGGTGCACTCTGAAGAGATCAATGGCTAAAGGAATTTCATGACTTTGTTCCTCTGCCTTATCTCCAATGTCCCAAAACTTACACAATCCTTCCACTTGGATTTTATCAGTGGATCTAACTGATCTGATGGTTTTGATTATACCTAAAAACTATCTCAATGAACAAGATTCGTCCCTGATCCTTCACAAAGGATTCTTCTATGTAGGCTCTATGTTATTTCAAATGTGCCATCTCTTCTGAGATTTTAAATATGTACCTATAACAAAGATCATCGATCCTTGATAGTCATCGAATATTACATTGATGACATTTACCTTATGCTTCTTTCTCCTGAACTTTATCCTTGTTGCTATGTTGCATTTTATTTCCATCAATGACCCTTAATTACATATGGACAGAGCTTATTGGCGATCCTGACACTAATGCAAACTATATAACTTTGTTCATGATTGATTTATGTTGTATAACTTTGTTCATGACTGATTCATGTTTCCATGAATCACAAGACATAACCAACAATTCCAACACAACCAAGATACACAACCATATGGTGATATTATATAAATTCAACACATATAATAGCATAATCCATCAATATTCATAACAAATATTCCCATGGAATAACAATTCAAATATTTTCCAGACATTAATTGGATGCAAAATGAGTATTTCTATTAAAATATGATCAAAAAAAGTGTATGAGTGACAAACTTTTGTGTTGTCACGTCTCAGAACCGAGAAACTAAGTCCCTTCCAATTGGGCCTCCACCACTTCAATCCTCCACCAAAGGAAAGCTCATGTAAGAGAGACATTAAGGTTCTCCATCAAAGAGGGAAGTTCTTGGGGGATGAAAAATGTGTTCTGAATTAAAAGGAAAAAGGGATACATACTCAATATGAAGTGAATAATTTATCCATAGTAACTTTTCTCTCAAATTTGAATTTGTCTCTTTCTTCCACATCTTGGATATGGCCCATTTATAACCTTCAAATGGAATTGAAGGGTTGAGTTGAAACGTTTTTAGTATATGGAAGGTCAAGGATCATGGATCTCATGATGTGACATGGAAACCCAACACCATTTTTTAATTTTGGGGACAAAACCTGATGTACACAGGTTGTACTGGTGCACCATGTGTATATGCATGTTGTATAGCTGTCAGGGAATGTATATGTGGAAAAATATGATTTTTGGCTCTGGGAATTGAAAAACGTGACTTCAAGTCAGCATGTTAAGCCCTAAATAGTGGCTCATTACCCCTTAATTGGTGAATCTTACATTAGTAATGTTATTTTATTTATGTCGGATTTAGTCCATTAGTTGTAATTATACCTCCTAGTCTCCTATATATACCAAGGAGACATTTTCGTTTGGAATCATCTTGGAATTGGAAATTTATGTGGGAATAAGGAGGTTTCCCCCTTGAAGAGGCTTATTATTTGAATTGATCTCTTTTTCAAGGCGTTGAGTACTTATTCTGAGGTTTTTCTATGCTATATTGATATTTGGTTCGTAACATATGGTATCAAATCTCAAGGTCTTGGGGTTTCACTGCTACATCTAAGACACCTTGGTATTTTCACTATAAATTTCTTTCTACAATGATTCAAAAGAAACGTATTGGAAGATATTTAGTAGATGGATCAAGGTACATTGCATTAAAATTTCATCTCCTGGGACCTTCTACTTTCATAGATACAACCTGTTGTTCCTAAGTCTGTACTTAAGGCTTAAAAGCACAATGTCAAGGCATACGAAAGTGGTTAGGGTAAGGAGAAGGGAAAATCTCAACCTTCGGAGAAAGAGACTAAGGGAGATTTCTTCGTTGAGGTTGTCTAGATTTGAACTGCTCCTGAATAGTTATGTCACGTTCAATGGCTGTCCATGATTGTTCAAGCTCGACCCGGTTAGTGGCCTTTTTAAGGATAGTGTTGAAGAGGTTTAAAGCGATGTGCGTTTGGTTCAATAATCCGGGTTCAACGTTAGGTTGAGTTGGTGTAGGAACTGTCATGGGGGAACAGTAAATACATAAAAGATTTTTAGGAAAGATTAAGTGTTGTCTCAATTTGATCTTATAAAAGAGAACTTACAGTTGTAGAAATAACATATAGATGCAAATCTAAGGCTCGTTCCCGTAACTGTATCATATTTTCATAAAAGGGGTGAGATGAGAGAAAAACATTGAGCCATTTACAAATTAAAGTTCCAACCAGTGGAAAACCCACAACATAAACGGGAGAGGAAAAAATGTAAGAAAATAACCGATGTAACAAAGAATATATGTAGAATTCTGAAACTGCAGATTGGTCTTACATAGTTGATAGCTAGTGTAGAGGAAAGGAAATAAACAATTACAGAAAACCCAAATTCATTCGTTATAGTAGTGGTCGTACTAAATTACAACGAAACACATCAATTATGAACATGAATTGAAATGTAAAAATGAGATACAAGGAAGCAAACTTGTGATAGAGAAGTGACGGAATTGAGAATCTCCAGATCTGCTTGTATTAACTCTCAATGTAAAAACTCTATTACAAATAACTCAAAAAGGGTCCATCCCTATTTATTTCTCTCTGGGGTATATTTATACAATTCCTGCGAAGCAGGTAGAAACTCAATAGTCGCAAAGATTTCAGTTATGACAGAGGAGAGAGAAATCGCTCCATCTCCCCTATTCTGTCTTCATTTAGTGCCAGCTGCTCATTTTCGCACGGACTCGGTGCAGGCGATACATCTTTCCATGAGTTGAGATACGAGCCGTGAAGGTTCCGCTTGATAGCTGGCCTCAGCGAAGTAACATCCTCGAGCTAACTGCTCCATCTTGTCTCCCATTTATACATCGATGATGTCGAGGGCACTTAGTTGCGCGCTGGGTTGTATCAAATGCTTGTCAACTCGAGCCATGTCCACTATGTCCATCTAAGAGATATCGGTCGAAATTCTCTCATCCTTCTCTTTCAGATTGAGAGAGATATGTTCTACATTCATTTTCATTAATGTTTCGGCGTCACCCCCACTATCCATACCCAACAACTCACCATCTATAAAATCGAAGGCTTCTTCTAATGAATTGGTTACTTTTTGGGCCTGTTCCTTGCCTAGGGCGATGTTATGCTCCCAATCCTTCAACAGAATGTTACCTCTAGTTTGTTCTGGGATGGCGAGTCCGGGAGAACTTGCCAAAACTCTATTGTTTGTGGCTATCACCACCTCTTGGAAGGCGACCCGATCCCCTTCTTCATCCCTTTCTCTGACAGTCAGGTTCTCGGAAACCCGATGCATCAACAGACAATCCTCTCGAATCGCTCCTACTTTGGCGAGCAAACTCTGTTGTGCAGAAGAGATCCTTCTCTGAATCTCGATTGCTCTAAATTTAAACCCCTCGACGTCGATCATTTTTCTTTCGGTAGTCTCTACCTGAGCTTCCAGCTCTGCAATCATAGTCCTTTGTTGGCCCGACTATATCCAACCATCTGGGATCATCAGATGTGCTTGCTCCAGCTTGGCTTTGAGCACTTCTATTTCATTTTTATCAGCTAGTCGGGCCAGTTCTATCTCCTCGCTCACTTGACCTTTAGCGTTTTCTGTGGCCGAAGCTACTCTAGATTTGAAAGTCTTGATTAGATGATTTTTCCTTTTGAGTTGGTTTTTTAACACTCCGTCCGAAAATTCATTCACCGATGCATACGCTCTTAGCGTTCCTGTGATCTCTGTGGCAAATTGCTCATTCTTTTTGTTCTTTCCATCAGTCATAACCTTGAACTTTTTAGCAGTCGATTCTCCCTCCTGGTAGAATTCCCTTTTCACCACCGCTTTCCTCTTTTTTTCGAAGAAGAAATCGCTTGGAGGAAGTTCTTCTTCTCTGATAGGCATCAGTTCCTCATTGATAATCCATCCTTCTTCTGTATTTCCTTGTGTCGACTGCAAGGGGGTGACAGAAGTGATGGGTTCCCTGATTTATTTCACTACCTTTCCTGGGGTGACGACTGGGTCCTACTTCTTTGGAGGTTCGGGGGTCTTCGTCTCAGTTTCTAGATTTTGTTTCTTGGGCGGGTCTAGATTCTGTGCCTCTGCTTCGGGCTTCTTCGTTTTCTTCCCCTCGTCCTGGCTTTTTCTTGAGCCATAAACTGCATCATTGGGGTCTTCCGTATCCTTCGGTTCCGTCTCAGACACACCTGAGCTCCCTCCTCGCAACACAGCAGGAAGACAACTTCATCTGTGTTCCCAAAATTTCAATACAGAGGCTGTGTCTTCAGGTGCTAAAGATCGGATTCGAGATGGCACTTCTTCATAAGACCTCGCCCCTCAGAAAACGTCATCCGAGGGTGAAAAATCATGTTGCAACCTCTTTATCCCACAATTAGCTAAATGATTGCTCACAATTTTCTGGGGATCATGTTTTTTATACTCGATGGAGACCAAAATCAGGTCTTCGAGGGCTGCAGCCTGAGGTTTGGCATGCCCGAAATCCAATAAAGAATAAGAATTTAGCCGAACGGGAAAAAACGGCCACACCTTCTTTGAAGATTCTTTGAGTTCTTTACTCACCCCGCCAATCACTGTTTGTCGGGCGATCTTGCGACAAGCCAGCTTGTCGGGGATGAGCAGTGGTAGTGCAAGTGGGGGAACAACAGCTCTGAACACCCTGAAGTAGGAGAACTCTGCCTCCATGTACCAGTCCGCTATACCACTCATATTTGCAGCAACGTTGTCCGAGATACGAGGTGGTGGCTGACCAAAAATGGCGATGTGCAGGGGCACCATCACCCAGTTGAAAATTTCGTAAATGAATTTGTCTGCTTTATTCTCCCACAGTTTGTCGTGATACTCATGTACGGGCTTTTCTTAGACTGGATTCCAATCCCAGCTCATCAAAGGGAATGGTGTCATGGAACATACCGCGTCCATAATATATGCAGACATGAAAAATGAGGATGGTCTCCCACTTGCCATCTGCTCCCGATACTCTATGACCCGGTTGGCCAAGTTGTCCGAGAGTATCTTTGCCCAATTAAACGAGCAACCTTCTGCGACCCAAAACATGAGAGGCACCCACGCAATGTAGAAATGCGATGTGTCCTCTCTTCCAAATAGTTGGCATGTCATCATTGCCACATACTTATACTGTGGCTCCAGCGAAGCGACTGAATAAATGCCCTGATAATTTGTTATGAATTTCGCGGAGCACGAAACCCAATCCTTTATCAAACAGGGCATGGTTTTGTCATATTGAGTGCACTCCTTCTCTTTGAATTCCTCTAGGAATTCAACACCATATGTGTATTCAAATGTCGTTGGGAGCTTATACATGGTTTGGATATGCTCTAGTCTAAAAGTCCCGACCGTGACCCGCTGGTCGTTCATGATAGTTATGGTGGGTAAGTATATGTGATCCAATTCCCATCGAATCATATCATAAAATGGAAGCAACCGTGGTTTGGTTGCTACCCTGTGCATTCTAGATTGAACAACTATCTTGTATTTAGTGTTCACGTCCTTTTCAATGTCGTTGGAGTCTGAATAATACACCAACTTAGATTGCAGAATATCTGAAACAAATGACCGGCTAGGGACCGAGTCGACACTCCGGGGTGAAGTGTCAGAGACATTATCCGAGCCTTGCCCTGCAACCTCGACATTCGCCTTTGCTGCTTTCCATGGAGCCATAGCAGAAACTTGTTTTTTGGCCCTTCTGCAATAGAACTGCGTATACATGTAGAAATTAGTTCACTCGGAAAATGACGAGCTCTGCGTGCTTATGAAAATGATTTCCTTATAATAAAATGAAACTCTTATATATATTTGAAGCTTCGGTACTTTTCAAAATAATCCTGTCAATTCGTAATTAGAAAAAAATTTATTGTGTAAAATCCGATCTTATATTCATGGATTCACCCTAATTCTCCATTAATGTCATCAATTTTTGGCGGTGTGACAGTCAGTCGGAGTAGGGAGAGAGATGGCTACCTCGGGAAATGTGCAAGCCTTAGGGCATGAGATATATCTTGCCCTATCTTAAATTATCAAATTTTACCACCTTTCATCAATTCCTCGTTGTTCACTCCTTCATGGATTTTTTTTTTAACATTCTGAGTCCCCAACTCGCGAGATCGCGTGGACCAACTTCGGCTTAATTCAATGTAATCACAATTTGGAGCATCATTAATTTTATAATCCATTTATTCACCATATTGTAACTTGGAACTTTGAAGGCAAGCTTCTGGGAGATCAGTATGCCGAGTCGCGAAACCGCGAGATGGCAATAATTAAGACTCAATTAAGGGGAAGAAAATATTAGATTAGGAGATTAATTAATCTTTCTATAATTACGTCGTGACTTCGTGAGACGGGGTTTTAGATGCCGTAACTTTCGAAAAGATAGTGCCGAGTGGAAAAATGCCGAGAACCAAGTTAACCATGGTTTAGCTTTAATCCTTCACCAAGGTTACCCCGAAAGTACCTCATGTTCTCGGCTCTCGGGGTTGCAAAAATAAAAACTTGAGTTTGGCGAACGTCGAGGCGCGAAACCCCGACAATGTCTAATCACGAGTCAAAAGATTTTACCCTAGTTATTGTCTTGGGCGAAAATTTGAAAATGACTTCGTCGTTTCGTGACTCGGGACGTGGGAACTCAAGGATTAAAGTATCCAACCTGTGAGATCTCGAAGTAAAACAAAAAGAGAGAACATTCCTACGAAAGTGGACTTGTTTTGAGAGTAGAAAAAGCATCGCTGCTTACGTGACAAGGTTGCAGATTTTTCAAAGTTTCGGGGGGGAAAAATCAAAAGTCCATCTTTAGAATTTAAGTATCCAAAATGAAAATTGTGACGGGTTAAAAAACAAGGGCGGCTCCAACATAGGCTCCAACTAGGGATCCCTCCTTCATGTGAGGCGGGAAGAATAGTAGACCATGTGTAAAAATTGGGTAAATGGAGTCAAAAGTTCAATCCAGTGAAAAATTCCGAGGAGAAAAGGATCGAAGGGGGGGAAAAGACTCTGTTTTTTACCTCGAGAAGCTTTTCAAAATCAGATACTCTTTCCAAGCACGGCTGTAGTCTCTTTCAAAATTTTCTACTTCCCACTAATAACTTTGGGTGTGTTTTAAGACAGTCAAAATGACCCTAGGAGACTCAACAGATCTTGTGGCTCTCGGCTTGCATCAAAAGAATGAAATTAAATATTTTTGACCGGGAAGTCACGTCTGAATTTGGGATGTGGATCAGGTTTTAGAAAGTATTGGTTACCAGAGTAGAGTGATATTCATGTATAACAGCCTTACATATATCTCAGTCATTGCTTCACTGCCAGCGAGCCTGTTCAGTACCCCGGTGAAGTTATCTGACCCCTTTTACTAAATTTCCTTTCACCACTTCGGAATTTTTTTATGCATTTAAATGCTAAGACGAGGGAAATCATTTCTGAATTTCCTTTCATCGTCTTCCTAGACTAGGTGGGGACAACCATTTCTAAATTTCCTTTCACCACCCGTCTTATAATTTATTTTTTGAGCGCGAAGATGGGGGCAATCAATTTGTATCAGGGCTGATATCTGTGTAATATTTTTAATCAGAGGTCTGCCAACTTACTTTGATTACTCGGTACCAATATTCCCTTGACCTTCACAACACCTTCATTCTTAGGGAGACAGGAAAAATGATTTTTTAAGGGGCATCCTGTTTGAGCAAGCTTTGATTCTTCCGATGCTGTTGAAAAACTTAGGAAAGTTAGGATTGCTCTAAACGTTCCTTCACTTAGCAGGGGATCAAGTAGTTGTGGAGACCCTCTTTCTTCTCACAATCTGTTTTGAGACTCAGGAGGGTAAAACAAAAACTTTCATTCCTTCGTAATGAAAATAAAAGATGACGACTTGTCAAAAGTTAGACCCAAAAACAGGCAAGATACAAGACAGTGATTCATTGATCAAAGATGCAGAAGGTCAAAATAGTTCAAGAATGGCTCTTGTAGATGTCTTTGGGGATGGTTACTTTTGACTGACTGTTCTTAGTTTTAGTGTATCATTCAAACCAATTTAAATCAAAGGCTATCAAGCCAAGCAATAATCCTGTTACCTAGCAATTTAGCCGATATTGCAAATTTGAATGATGTTACTTTGGTTTAATTTCGACAGTCTTTCATATCATGTGTATTGAGAAAGCCCACCTTTACCTTTTCATTTCAATTTCTTTGTGCATTATGAAACTACTTTTTGGGTATCACCTGTTTCATGCCGATTTATTTCTGATAATGCTTTGTGAATTACTCCTCCCACTAGCTCATAAGCGGACGGAATCATGTAAAAACAAAACATGAACTTTATTTAAAATATATCTAAAAATTATGAACAGAAGAAAAAAGAAAGTCCAAAGGGAAACAAAAATGTATGTATATACAAACAAAAATTATTTATTTATTTATTTTTATTTTATTTTATTTATAAAGTTGAGACTGCTAGGTCATGTAATGTTTTAGATATCGCCCGTTGACAGGGGCGCTGAGGAATTATCTGTCGATGTTTTCCAGTAGGAACAAATTCTCTCCTACTGGAGCCGAAACCCTGAATGGTCCATACCAGAGATGGTCAAATTTACTATGGTTCGCTGCCTCTTCCTTTCTCACATCCCATATTAGCACCAAATCACCTGGAGAGAATTCTCGATCCTTCGCTTTTTGGTCGAACAATGATTTCATGTCATCTTGGTACCATTTCATCTTTTCGTCAACCTCGGTTCTCTGTTGTTGGACCTCAATCAATTGATTTATTCTCCTGGTCACAGGATTGGGTTCTTCATTTTGGTCTTGCCATAGCTTTATTACCGGTAGCACCAGGTTTATGGGTAGAACGACATCTGTCCCATAGACCATTTGAAAAGGTGAAACGTCGATAGATATTTTCTTGCTTATGCGGTTTGCCCACAATGTGTATTTTAAATGTACATGCCAAGACCTCTTATTCTCATCCAATACCTTCTTGATAATGTTTACCAGGCTCTTATTTGATGCAGTGGAATGTCCGAGAATGATGTTGTATTTCTAACAAAAAATGATGATAGCCATAGACTTAAATGCCTGGGCGTTGTCAGTAACTATCTTTCAGGGACAACCAAATCTTGACAAAATATTTTCCTCCAAGAAGTTGATTACCACCGAGTTCGTTGCCTTCTTGGTTGGAATGGCTTCCACCCATTTAGTAAAATAATCCATGGCTGTTAAGATCCACTTATGTTGAGCACTGGAATGAGGATTGATCTCACCTATGAAGTCCAGACCCCATTGTTGAAATGGAGCCTCAGTTTTGACTGGAACGAGTGGTAGTGCAGGGAGTTTCTGTTTCCCAACGAATATTTGACAAGGGTCCCACGCGTACTTTGGCATTTACGTCTGAGAATAGTTTCGGCCAATAGTATCCTTCTCTCAAGATCTTGTAGGCTATGGCTATCCATGCGTGGTGTCCTCTGCAGATACCTTCATGAAATTCCTCTATAACCCAAGGAGTTTCCGACTCGACCAAACAGACTAGTAGGAACCCGAGTGGATCCTTCCAGTATAGCTGGTTTTCGGCGATGCAATATTTTACGGCGTGGAGTTTTAAAGTTCTGCATTTGGCTGATGATAATCCATATGGGAACTTTAGGTTCAACAAGTAGAAAACGATGTCTTTGTACCAGCCCGACGATATGAACTTTTCTTCAACATTTCTTGGATTTGTCCGGTCATCCGGCTCGTGCAGGTGGGTGTCTCCGTCTTCTTCATGGAGGCAATTAATATCAAGGGCTCTAAGATTCGACTCGGCCAAGAGTTTGGCCAGACCCTACCCCTTTATCAGTTTAGTCATCTTGACTTCCAGATCTAATTCTTGTATTTTAGCGAGCCATCGCCCTCTTTTTCCGTCACTGTCCGGCTGTACCAATATGTCCTTTACAGAACTGGTGGGTACATACATGATTATCTTTGAATGTAGCACATAGGTTTTGAATCCTTTCAATGCTTTTACCATTGCGTATGCTTGTTTTTCCATTATGTTATATTTTAGTTCTGCATATCTAAGGCTTTTGCTGAAAAACGCTATCGGCTATTCGAAACCCTCTTCATTTTTCTGCAAGAGTACTGCGGCGATTGTATGTTCAGAAGCAAAAGAAAAGATGAGGAAATACTTCAGATAATCTAGGCTTGCTAGTACAGGTGCCTCGCTTATAAATTTTTTAATGTGCGCGAAAGATGCCCTGGCCTCGGCGGTCCAATTTACCCCGTTATCCTTCTTCAACATCCCTGTAATCAGTTTGACAATCTCAGCAAAATTGGGAATGAACCTTCGCAGAAAATTTATATTTCCTAAGAATGATTGAATTTATTTTATATTTCTAGGGATAGTGATAGTATCTATCACTTCAATCCTCTTAGGATCAATCCTGATCCCTTCCTTATATACGACATGGCCTAGAAGCTTACCTTCCCGCATAGCGAAATGAGATTTCTTAGGATTCAGGGATAGACCAAACCTGCGGCACTTTTCGAACGTCTATCTTAGATGCATCAAATGTTCTTCATCAGTTTTAGAAAAAACCGTCAGATCATCATGGTAAATGACTATGAACTTGTCCCTTTCTCCCACGAAAGCGATGTCCATAGCTCGCTGGAAAGTGGCCCTTGCATTCATTAAACCAAAAGGCATTTTGTCATACATGAAAGTACCCCAGGGCATGGTGAATGCAGTTTTTTCCCTGTCCTGTTCATTCATAGAGATTTGATTATAACTAGAGAATCCATCTATCATTGACATTCGATTAGCTCCAACAACCTTTTCTAAAATGTGGTGCATCTTGGGCAGCAGGTAATTATATTTAAGAGACGACTTGTTTAGGTTTCGGAAATCCACACATAGTCTGATTTCCCCGTTCTTTTTCCTGACTAGAACTAGGTTATCTACCCAGTCCAAGTATCTCAAAGGTATGATTATCTTGGCGTACAAGAGTTTTTTGACTTCCTTTTCTATCACGGGTAATAAAATGGGGTTAATTTTCCTAAGCTTTTGCCTAAACGGTTTGACCCCGGGCTTCAAAGGTATCTTGTGATCAATAATGGAAGTGTCATATGTCTTCAATTCATCATAAGACCAGGCGAAAACATCTTTGTATTGCCTGAGCAAGTCTTGGTACTTCACTTTCATTTCGGGAGGGAGGAATTTCGATAGTTTTACCATTCGAGGTTCTTTTTCGGTCCCTATATCACAGTCCTCCACCTCTTCAGGCTGGGGCTACAAAGTGGCCTTTACAGGTACATCGTTCTGATCGAAAATTCTTTCCAAAGGAATCAATCCTTTGGGAATCTGATTGTTTTTAAGGACCAACATACGATGATCCGCGATTTTTTCTTGGAAAACTTTAGGTTCCTCTCCTTCCTGCATGATCCACATGGAATCATTTATGGTTTTCTTGGTCAGTGTGAGTTTCTAAAAATTCGCCTACTGCAGTAAGGAACTTCCTAATCTGTTCATCATCTTCAAAGACTTTCCAGTGTCGGATATTGTCTGGTACGGAAGGCTTTTATCTGATTTCGATATGATATTTCAGTTTGAAGGTCGTGGGAGGAGAAAAGGTTGAAGCTGCCTTTGCCAATGCATCAACATGTAGATTCACGGTGCGAGGGATAAAATGGATATTTACAGATGAGAAATTTTTTTCGATGAGGTCCCAAGTACAATTTCTATATGATCTTAGTCTGGGATGCCTGGCTAGGTACTGTCGGTTCACTTGTCTTACTATAAATTCCACGTCACCGTATACCTCCAAGTTCTTTATATTTAATTTCTTGGCAACCTCTAATCCTAAGATCAATGCTTCATACTTGCATACATTATTAGTGTAATCTATGTCCCACTACAAATGATAGGAGAAAGGAACAATGAACTTACCTTCAAGTGCTACCAAAAGTACCCCAGCACTAGCTCCTTCAGAAGACGAAGCGCCATCGAAATACATTTTCCATACACCAGTATTACACAGTTCTTCGGTCAAGGGGATTAACTCTTCTTGATTTGCATCGACTTCTTCCAGGAAACCATCCAGACCATCATCAAAAGACAAAATGAAGTTTCCCAGATCTTGGTCTACGATGTAAATGGGGAAGTTGTGCAGGTTTTGAGGGTCACTGACCGTGTATGCTAATCTTGTCTCTCTGTATAAACAAGTGAACTGACCCCCGAACACAGGGATTGTGGCATAGGACATGTCTAACTGAAGGGATCCTCCCAACTTGGCCCCCATGACCTAGATAACAACATACTGTACTTAGGGGGAATATCGGTGATAACCACATCCATTAGGATACTTTTAACAGGGACCTGAGTTAAGGTAACTACCAGATCCTTTATCATCCCCATGCATTTAACCTTCCTTGAATCAAACGAATACATATTTCCATAAGGCCTTGTGATCTGGAGACCCAACTTCTCCATTATAATCTTGGGCATAACATTGTGGGAAGCTCCGGAGTCTAACATACAATTATGCAACAATTGATCATGTATATTTAGAGTGATATAGAAGCGAGTGATGTTGTCTTTGGGCCCTTCAAAATGGGGACCAAAGGTGATGTTAGGTCTATCATATTCCAATTTTATAACATCAGAGTGGATTTCTAGTTCAGAGACACCTATCATTTTGGTAATTTGTTTGCGATAAACATGGTTTTTTGCTAATTCCACCAAAGGGATTGGTATCTTAATTTTTTTTAACTCATTTTCGATACTGAATGCTCCGTTAACACTGTCTGTTTGTCTGGTAGAGACTTCCGAATTCTTTCTTTCTAACTTATTCGTCTGGACAAATTTATAATCCATGGTCTTAGTTGAAGAAATATATTTGTTTGCGGGTTCGATTGGTTGTGTTTGAGCTCCGAATTTTTCTACCTCGGATTCCTGAGTGCTCACTCTTCTCATTTTGTTGTTGGGTGGTGGAGTTTCGTTCGAAGGGGGCTCGTAAACTTGAACTATCTGAAGGATTTTGCTGGGTTGAATTGTCGAGGTAGATTTATTCTTAGATCTTAGGTTGTACCTTGGTTGAAGCTCAGCCATCATTATCTCAGCTTCTGGTTGGGATTCATAGATCTCGATGGGATCACCCTCTTCGCTCTCGTTTGGCGTCTCTGACACATTCAGAGACTTTTCATAGTCTTCGCAAGTCAGATATGGTTGACTACAGTCATCACCGAAGTTTGCAACGTCATTATCTGAATCCTTGAAGTCTTGAAAATCGTTAGCTCCTATAAAATTTTCATTCTTCAAGGGAGCTTGTATTTTTTGATCTTCCTTTTTTATTGGTCTTTGCTGATTGGGAGGGTTTTGATTTTTTCTGAAATCCTTTTTGGGATAAGAGTCAGACTTGGCTTGTTCGAGTTCCATCCAGTTTATTTTATTTGACAATACTTTAATCACTCTAGCCATGTCATCCACCCTGTCGTTCGAGGATCTATTGGACCCTGAAGGGCTAGCTTGTTCTCTAAAGCACTTGGTATCTCAGTTGCCAGTCTCTACTCTAGACTTAAGTTTACCCGAAGCCATCATATTAGATTCTATTTCTACCGCATCGTATTGCATGCGGTTTAAGGTGGCTCCCCTTCGCTCTCGCAAAAGTAATGTGAAATCCGTATCGAAAACTCTAACGAAAGTCACTTTGGTCACGGGTTGAGATGGATTGACTTCGGCTGGGATTTTATTGTAGATTTTGTTGAATCTCAGAATGAATTCCATGACTATCTCTGAGTTCTTTTTCTTCAAAGATCCAAATTCGGTCAGATAATAGAGATGGTCTTTTCGCTCGTCCCATTATCTGAGGAAATCATCTTCCAAAACCTGATATGACGGGATAGAAGCTGCGAGTAGGCTCTGAAACCAAGCTTGGACTTGACATTCAAAAGTTTGGACAAGGAGTCTTGAATATACATCCTCGTGCTCGGCACCACAGAGATCTGTGAATTGGTCGAAAATACCTATATGTTCAGCAACGGTCATCTCTCCCGCCCCGTTGAACTTCGGTAAGTTTTTTATATAGTTTTTTGGAAGATCGTGTAGGGGGGCGGGCAACACTAAAGGAGGGTATCGGGCTACGAATTTCACAAAAAATTCAAAAGGGGGGGGAGGCCCTTGACCTCCACCTCCTCCTTGAGGGACTCCTCCTCCACCTCTTCCTAGAGGGACACCCCCTCCACCTCCTCCAAAACCTCCTCCTCCTCCTCCGACAGCTGCCATCATTATTTGTTGGGAGTTATAAATGGGGTTTTCAAAAAATAAAAGGGGTTTTATATTTTCTTCGCTAAGAGGAGACTCTGATGAGGAAGGATAAGGAATGCGAGGAGTTGGTTCCTCAGACTTGTGAGAGATGGAATCGAGAAAACCGACGGGCGTGAGAAACGAGTGTGTAACACACTCTTCAGGATTTGGAGAAGTCGGGGAATTCAACTAAAGATAAGATGGTGTTCTAAAAGACGACGAACCTTCAAAAGGGGCCTTTCCCCTCTATATCAAGGGGACTGTTGGATGAATCGCACTTCAAATTTCAGTACAGGGCATTGAATGTTTAGCGTCAAAGTAAGGATTGAGAGAGGTTGGGGGTTTGTAAGGACTCTCGACCTTCGGTGATGGGATTTCAAGTTGGTAAACAACAATGGTAGGCTTGAAAGAGCCCCTCACCTTTAGATTTTTTTTGGGATCGGTAACGGGGGTAAACTGCTCACCATCCGGGTTCTGTCTGGTATTCCTTCGATTGAATGCTAGTTTATTTCTTCGTGGAGTTACCAAGTGAAAGACAAAAAGCCTTAAAGGGTGTGTACTCTTTGTTCACTATCAAAGGGTATCACCTTCAATGAAAACAAATGTCATTTTCCCAGGGAAAAATATTTCGTAACTTCGGTCCCCGACAACGGCGCCAGAAAGATGTTGTTCCTGAGTCTGTACTTAAGGCTCACAATCACAGTGTCAAGGCATCCGAAAGTGGTTAGGGTAAGGAGAAGGGAAAATGTCAACCTTCAAAGAAAGAGTCTAAGGGAGATTTCTTCGTTGAGGTTTTCTGGCTTCGAACTACTCCTGAATAGTTATGTCACATTCAATGGTTGCCCATGATTGTTCAAGCTCGTCCCGGTTAGTGGTTGTTTTAAGGATAGTGTTGAAGAGGTTTAAAGTGATGTGCGATTGGTTCAATAATCCGGGTTCAACATTAGGTTTAGTTGGTGTAAGAACTGTCATGGAGGAACAGTAAAGACATAAAAGATTTTTAGGAAAGATTAAGTTTTGTGTCAATTTGATCTTATAAAAGAGGACTTACAGTTGCATAAATAACATATAGATGCAAATCTAAGGCTTGTTCCCGTAACTGTATCATATTTTCATAAAAGGGGTGAGATGAGAGAAAAACATTGATCCATTTATAAAGTAAAGTTCCAACCAGTGGAAAACTCACAACATAAACGGGAGAGGAAAAAATGTAAGAAAATAACCGATGTAACAAAGAATATATGTAGAATTCTGAAACTGCAGATTGGTCTTACACAACTAATAGATGGTGCAGAGGAAAGGCAATAAACAATTACAGAAAACCCAAATTCATTCGTTATAGTAGTGGTCATACTAAATTACAACGAAGCACATCAATTATGAACATGAATTGAAATGTAAAAATGAGATGCAAGGAAGCAAACTTGTGATACAGAAGTGAAGGAATTGAGAATCTCCAGATCTGTTTGTATTAACTCTCAATGTAAAAACTCTATTACAAATAACTCAAAAAAGGTCCAGCCCTGTTTATTTCTCTCTGGGGTATATTTATACAATTCCTACCAAGAAGGTAGAAACTCAATAGTCACAAAGATTTCAGTTATGACAGAGGAGGGAGAAATCACTCCATCTCCCCTATTCTGTCTTCATTTAGTGCCAGGTGCTCATCTTCGCGCAGACTCGGTGCAGGCAATACATATTTTCACGAGTTGAGATACGAGACGTGAAGGTTCCGCTTGACAGTTGGCCTCGACGAAGTAACATTCTCGGGCTAACTACTGCATCTTGTCTCGCATTTGTGCATCGATGATGTTGAGGGCACTTAGTTGCGTGTTGGGTTGTATCAAATGCTTTTCAACTCAAGCCATGTCCACTCTGTCCATCTTAGAGATATCGGCCGAAATTCTCTCATCCTTCTCTTTTAGATTGAGCGAGATTTGTTCTACATTCATTTGCATTACTGTTTCGGTGTCGCCCCCACTATCCATACCCAACAGCTCGCCATCTATAAAATTGAAGGCTTATTCTAATGAATTGGTTACTTTTTGGGCCTATTCCTTGCCTAGGGTGATGTTATGCTCCCAATCCTTCAACATAATGTTACCTCTAGTTTGTTTTGGGATGGCGAGTCCGAGAGAACTTGTCGAAACTCTATTGTTTGTGGCTATCACCGCCTCCTGGAAGGCGACCCGAGCCGCTTCTGCATCCCTTTCTCTGACAGTCAGGTTCTCAGAAACTTGATGCATCAATAAACAATCCTCTCGAATCGCTCCTACTTTGGCGAGCAAACTCTATTGTGCAGAAGAGATCCTACTCTGAATCTCGATTGCTCAGAATTTAAACCCATCGACGTCGATCATTTTTCTTTCGGCGGTCTCTACCTGAGCCTACAGCTTTGCAATCATAGCCCTTTGTTGGACCGACTGTATATGACCATCTCGGATCATCAGATCTACTTGCTCTGGCTTGGCTTTGAGCACTTCTATTTCATTTTTATCAGCTATTCGGGCCAGTTCTATCTCCCCGCTCACCTTACCTTTAGTGTTTTTTGTGGCCGAAGCTACTATGGATTCGAGAGTCTTGATCAGGCGATTTTTCCTTTTGAGATGGTTTTTTAACATTCTGACCAAAAATTGATTCACCGATGCATACGCTCCTAGTGTTCCTGTGATCTCCGTGGCGAATTGCTCATTATTTTTGTTCTTTCCATCAGTCATAACCTTGAACTTTTTAGCAGTCGATTCTCCCTCCTGGTAGAATTCCCTTTTCACCACTGCTTTCCTCTTTTTTTCAAAGAAGAACTCACTTGGAGGAAGTTCTTCTACTCTGATAGGCCTCAGTTCCTCATTGAAAATCCATCCTTCTTCTATATTTCCTTGCGTCGACTACAAGGGGGTGAAAGAAGTGATGGGTTCCCTGATTTGTTTCGCTCCCTTTCCTGGGGTGACGACCGGGTCTTGCTTCTTCGCAGGTTCGGGGGTCTTCGTCTCAGTTTCTATATTTTGTTTCTTGGGCGGGTCCAGATTCTGTGCCTCTGCTTCGGGCTTCTTCATTTTCTTCCCCTCGTCCTGGATTTTTCTTGAGCCAGAAACTGCATCATTGGGGTCTTCCGTATCGTTCGGTTCCATCTCAGACACACCCGGGCTCCCTCCTCACAACACAGCAGGAAGACAACTTCGTCTGTGTTCTTGAAATGTCATTACAGAGGCTGTGTCTTCAGGTGCTAAAGATCGGATTCAAGCTAGCACTTCTTCATAAGACCTTGCCCCTCGGAAAACATCATCTGAGGGTGAAAAATCATGTTCATACCTCTTTAGCCCACAATTAGCTAAATGATTGCTCACAATTTTCTGGGGATCATTTTTTTTATACTCGATGGAGACCAAACTCAGGTCTTCGAGGGCTGCAGCCTCAGCTTTGGCATGCATGAAATCTAATAAAGAATAAGAATTTAGCCGAGCGGGAAAAACGGCCACACCTTCTTTGAAGATTCTTTGAGTTCTTTACTCACCTCGCCGATCACTGTTTTTCAGGTGATCTCGTGAAAATCCATCTTGTCGATGATGAACAGTGGTAGTGCAAGCGGGGAACAACATATCCAAACACCCTGAAGTAGGAGAAATCTGCCTCCACGTACCAGTCCGCTATACCACTCAGATTTGCAGCAACGCTGTCCGAGATATGAGGTGGTGGGTGACCAAAAATGGTGATGTGCGGGGGCACCATCACCCAATTGAAAAATTTCGTAAATGAATTTGTCCGCTTTATTCTCCCATAGTTTGTCATGATACTCATGTACGGGCTTTTCTTGGACTAGATTCCAAGCCCAACTCATCAAAGGGAATGGTGTCATGGAACATACCACGTCCATAATATATGCAGACATGAAAAATGAGTTCGGTCTCCCACTTGCCTTCTTCTCCCGATACTCTGTGACCCGGTTGGCCAAGCTGTCCGAGAGTATCTTTGCCCAATTAAATGAGCAACCTTCTGCGACCCGAAACATGAGAGGCACCCACGCAATGTAGAAATGCGATGTGTCCTCTCTTCCGAATAGTCGACATGTCATCATTACCACATACTTATACTATGGCTCCAACGAAGCGACTGAATAAATGCCCTGATCAATTGCTCTGAATTTTGCGGAGTGCGAAACCCAATCCTTTATCAAACCAGGCATGGTTTTTTCATATTGAGTGCACTCCTTCTCTTTGAATTCCTCCAGAAATTCAACACCATACATGTATTCAGATGTCGTTGGTAGCTTATACATGGTTTGGATATGCTCCGATCTAAAAGTCTCGACCGTGACCGGCTGGTCGTTCATGATAGTTCTGGTGGGTAAGTCTATGTGATCCAATGCCCATCGGATCATATCATAATATGGAAGCAACCGTGGTCTGGTTGCTACCCTGTGCATTCCAGATTGAACAACTATCTTGTATTTAGCATTCAGGTCATCCTTTTCATTGTGATCGAAGTCTGAATAATTCACCAACTCAGATTGCAGAATATATGAAACAAACGACTAGCTAGGGATCGAGTCGACACTCCGGGGCGAAGTGTCGGAGACATTATTCGATCCTTTCCCTGCAACCTCGACATTCGCCTTTTCTGCTTTCCATGGAGCCATAGCTGAAACTTGCGTTTTGGCCCTTCTGCGATAGAACTGCGTATACATGCACAAATTAGTTCACTCAGAAAATGACAAGCTCTGTGTGCTTATGAAAATGCTTTCCTTATAATAAAATGAAAATATTATATATATTTGAAGCTTTGGTACTTTTCGAAATAATCCTATCAAATCGTAATTAGAAACAAATTTATTGCATAAAATCCGATCTTATATTCATGGATTCACCCTAATTCTCCATTAATGTCATCAATTTTTGGTGGTGTGACAGTCAGTCGAAGTAGGGAGAGAGATGGCTACCTCTAAAAATGTGCAAGCCTCGGGGCACGGGATATATCTTGCCCTATCTTAAATTATCAAATTTTACCACCTTTCATCAATTCCTCGTTGTTTGATCCTTCGTGGATTTTCTTTTAACATTCTGAGTCCCCAACTCGCGAGATCGCGAGGACTAACTTTGGCTTAATTAACTGTAATCGCGATTTGGAGCATCATTAATTTTATAATCCATTTATTCACCATATCGTAACTCGAAACTTTGAAGGCAAGATTCTGGGAGATCAGTATGTTGAGTCTTGAAACCGCGAGATGGAAATAATTAAGACTCAATTAAGGGGAAGAAAATCTTAGATTAGGCGATTAATTAATCTTGCTATAATTACGTCGCGACTTCGTGAGTCGGGGTTCTAGACACCGTAACTTTTGAAAAGATAGTGCTGAGTGGAGAAACGCTGAGAACCAAGTTAACCATGGTTAGCTTTTTTCCTTTAATCCTTGACCAGGGTTACCCCAAAAGTACCTCGTGTTCTCGGCTCTCGGGGTTGTAAAAATAAAAACTTGAGTTTGGCGAATGTCGAGGCACGAAACCCCGACGATGTCTAATCATGAGTCAAAATATTTTACCCTAGTTAATGTATTGGATGAAAATTTGAAAACAACTTCGTCGTTTCATGACTCGAGACATGTGAACTCAAGGATTAAAGTATCCGACTTGCGAGATCCCGAAGTAAAACAAAAAGAGCGAACATTCCTACAAAAGTGGACTTGTTTTGAGAGTAGAAAAAGCATCGCTTCTTACGTGACATGGTTGCAGAGTTTTCAAAGTTTCGGGGGGGGAAAATCAAAAGGCCATCTTTAGAATTTAAGTATCCAAAATGAAAATTGTGACGGGTTAAAAAACAAGGGCGGCTCCAACACAACCTTTGTATGATAGGGTTCTGGAATCGTCCTGAATTGAGTCATTGTGGAATTTTTTCTATAAAATTGTTTCTGTAATGTTTTAGACCCTGAACTCTAGAGGGTATTCACATAAATTAGTAAGGTATCTGTGGTAAAAATTTCATATTCCGGGTCATATTACTTTTGTACATAAACCCCGTGGAAGATAGGGTATCTGACTATTCCTATTGACTAGTCTCAAGAAGGTGTTTCGGGAAAAAAAATCATAAATTCTTCCTAGAGTATACAAATTGAGTGAGACTAGTTGCATTGGATATTGAATAGCCCGTAGTAGTTCTAGTACAAGTTTCATAATTTTATATCAATTATTTTATGTGGGGCACGCTATACAAGTGAGATCTCCTGGAAAGGAAAAAAATCAGCAAGTTGTGCGGAAGTTACCGTAAATTCCACTTGGCACATCCAATTTTGATCAGACCTGTGGCATTGCAGAGAATAAATATCATAGAGATACAAAAAATAAAATTTCATACTCAGAAGGGCCTACATTTTGTAGATACAATAAAAGGAATATTGTCTAGCAGAACCACCTCAAAATCAAGGTTTAAAGTGATACTTGGCCAACATGCCACCAAAAAAGGGAACTTCTACACCAAATAAGCCTCTGGACTATCCTATTTGGACTCTTGATGAAGGTGAATAAATGCGTAGAGACATAAATTATTTACAAAAGAAGACAATAACAAAAGATGAACTAGAAGAGATGACAGATTCAATGGAAGCTAAGTTGGAGGCAATAAATACTAATATGGATGGTTTAAAAGGGGATATCATGGAAGGATTGAAAAATTTCCTAATAGAGAGGACACTTGAAAGTGAAAATGTATCCCATGAAATTCATGATGAGGACACAAGGAAGGTGAATCAAGAATGGAGAAACTCCAACTTTGGGTTGAAGACCAACCACATTCCTATGATCGATATGAGGAAGTTTGATGGTAAGGACTCAATCACATGGATACTTCAGATGGAACAATTATTTGATCTGCATAATGTTCCACATACACAAAAGGTACAAATTGCTTCTTTATATTTAGAACCTAATCCATCTATAATGCTCCTTCTTCTAAAACACTATAATGCTCCTTCTTCTAAAACACTTCAACCTAAAATTTTGACACCTCAACAATTGGAGGAAAGAAAAGAAAAAGGTTTATTCTTTAATTATGACAGCAAGTACAATAAGGGACATAAGTGTTGTGAGAAGAAATTATTCTACACAGATTGTGAAGAGGAAGAAGAAGAAGAAGAAGAACCATCTCAAGATGAAAACGTAGAAGTAATTTCTTCTGAAGAGTTGACTCCCATGATATCGTGTAATGCATTGGCTGGAATTAGCACTCCTCAATCCCTCAAGATTGAAGGATATATCAAAAAGAAAAAAGTAATAGTCCTAATTGATTCTGGCAGTACTCATAATTGCATTCACTATAAATTAGCCAAAGCTCTCAATTTCTTTGTATATCTAGCACCAGAGTTTCAAGTAATGATTGTAGACAGAGGAAATATCAATTGCTCAAGAAAATGAAATAAGATCAATCTTACTATGGGGGAATATGTAGTGAATATCCCAATGATTGATATACCCATGGGTGGTGCTGATGTTGTACTAGGAATCCAATGGTTACAATCATTAGGAACAATGGCTTTTAATTTTCAAGAACGTTTGATGAAATTTTCATTGGAAGGAAAAGAAATTGAGTTAAGAGGTATCACAGGGAAACCCGATAAGGTGATAATCTCTAATGTCATGACAAAATTATTGAAAAAGGGGCATCAAGGTGTTATTGCACAACTATGCTCAATAGATGTTCAAACATCTAAGCCATCTATTCCTCTAGATCTCCAAGGAATCATTGATAACCATTCCAAAGTATTTGAGGATATTCCCAAAGGTCTTCCACCCACTCGAAATCATGATCATGATAGTCACCTAATTCATGGGAGTGTTCCTCCTAACATCAGGCCATACAGGTACCCTTATGCCCACAAGAGTGAAATTGAGCGCAGGGTTGAAGAAATGTTAAAGGTTAGCATTATTAGACCTAGCCAAAGTTCTTACTTTGCACTAGTGGTAATGGTATTCAAGAAAGATGGCTCATGGCATATGTGTCCAGATTATAGAGAGCTCAAAAATATCACTATTAAAGATAAGTTTCCCATTCCCATCATTGATGAATTTTTAGATGAACTACATGGATAAATCTATTTCAAAAAGTTTGATCTTCGTTCAGGGTATCATCAAATTAGAATGAAGGAAGAAGATATCCCAAAAACAACATTCTGAACTCATGAAGGCCATTATGAATTCTTGGTCATGCCTTTTGGCCTTACAAATGCACCTTCCACATTCCAAGGGTTGATTAATTCCATTTTCAAGCCCCTCCTTCAAAAATTTGTGTTAGTATTTTTTGATGATTTACTAATCTATATCAAGTCTTCGAAGGATCATGTGCGACATGTTGACAAGGCGCTACAACTACTAAAGGAGAAACAACTATATGCCAAACCATCCAAATGTTCATTTGGAGTGAAGGAGGTAGAGGATTTGGGTCATATTGTATCTCATGAAGGTGTCAAGGTAGACCTTAACAAGATTAATTCCATGATGGACTAGACGATTCCCAAAACATTGGATAATCTTAGAGGATTTTGGGGTTTGACAGGTTACTACGACAAGTTTGTTCGACACTATGGAAGAATAGCAACACCTTTAACGACACTAACTAAGAAGGATGCATTTTCATGGACTACAGAGGAAACTAAAGATTTTGAACATCTTAAAGAGGTGATGTGAAAAGATCCTATCTTGACCACTCCAAACTTCACAAAAACCATTATTGCAGAATGTGATGCCTCAGTAAATGGAATTGGTGGTGTCCTAATGCAAGAAGGAAGGCCCCTGGCTTTTTAAAGTCAACCACTCAAGGGAAAGGACTTGCAAAACCCATTTATAATAAGGAAATGATGGAAATACTACATGCATTGAAGAAATGGTGACCTTACCTAATAGGCAGGTACTTCAAGGTCAAAACAGATCATGATAGTCTTAAATACTTCTTGGAACAAATACTATCTTCAGAAGAACAACAAAAGTGGGTAACCAAGATATTGGGTTATGATTTTAAAATCGTCTATAAAAAAGGGAAGGAAAATTTTGTGGCAAATGCACTCTCAATAAAGGATGAATATGTTGAGTCCTTTCTTTGTGCTATCTGGAGCATCCAACCTGATTGGATAATAGAAGCATGGAATGAATGGAAGAATGACGAAAAAGTGTGGACTCTCATTCAAAGGTTGTAGCAGGATTCCAGTGCATCAGATACATTTACATGGAAAAACGATTCACTATGGTACAAAGATAGTTTATATTTATGTAAGAACTCCCATCTCAAACAAAAGATACTATTGGAATTGCACACCTCTCCAGTAGGAAGGCACTCGGGATTTTTGAAAACCTGCCATAGGGTCAAGAAGGATTTTTTTGGGGATGGACTTAAAACTGATGTTCAAAGGTTTGTGGCAGAACGTTTGGCTTGCCAACAAAATAAGGTGGAGACAATTAAGACCCCAAGTCTTTTACAACCATTAGCCATCCCAAGTTAGCGTTGGGAGGAGGTTTCCATGGATTTCATCACAGGGTTATCGAAGTCTGAAGGAAAGAGTGTCATTGTGGTGATTTTAGATAGATTAACAATGTACACACACTTTTGTGCACTCTCTCATCCCTTAAAATCCAGTGCAGTTTCCACCGCATTCATGGAGACATTTCAAAAGCTACATGGCATCCCAAAGATTATTGTAAGTGACAGAGATCCCATCTTCACTGGACATTTTTGGACATAATTATTTTCTTGTTTGGGTACTCAATTTTCTCATATCTCATCCTATCATCCTTAATATAATGGAACAACCGATATAGTGAACAAATGTCTGGAAGGCTACCTTCGTTGTTTTATCTCTGATAAACAAACACAATGGTTCAAATGGTTACCCTTGGCAGAATGGTGGTATAATACTTCCTTTCATACTGCAACAAAAATGACACCATTTATGGCATTCCATGGATAACACCCTCCTTCCATCACTTCTTCTCTAAAAGAAAAATATAAGGTTCAAGAAGTGGAAGACCAAATCAAGCATCAACAACAAGTTCTCCAAATATTAAAGGACAACCTGGCCATGGCACATAATCGCATGAAACAACAAGGAGATCAAAATCGCAGCGAAATAAGTTTTGAAGTAGGGGATTGGGTGTTTTTAACACTACAACCATACAAACATATGTCCCTCAAGAAAGTTAAGAAGGATATTAAATTATCACCAAAGTATTATGGCCCTTATAAGGTGTTGCAAAAGATTGGTACTATGGAATACAAATTGGAGTTTCCTGCATCTTCACGAGTACACCCAGTTTTCCATGTTTCATGCATAAAGAAGGTTATAGGTGACAATATCTCAATTCAAACTATATTCCCAGAACTTGACAAGGAAGGAAAAATCATATTGGATCCTAAAGCCATCACTGACACAAGAATTTGCCAGTTGGGGAATAGATCCATTTCAAAGTATCTCATTGAATGGAGGAAACTACTGGCCGAATATTCCACTTGGGAAGATGAGTCTTTTATACAAAAGAATCCAAAGTTACTCAAGCATTCTAGACAACAGTTGTCTCAAGGGGAGGGGCATGTTAAGCAATAAATAGTGGCTCATTGCCCCTTAATTGGGGTATATTGCATTAGTAATGTTATTTTATTTATGTCAACTTTAGTCCATTAGTTGTAATTATACCTCCTAGTCTCCCTATATATACAAAGGAGACATTTTCATTTGGAATCATCTTAGAATTGGACATTTATGTGGGAATAAGGAGGTTTCCCCCTCGAAGAGGCTTATTATCTGAATTTCTCTCTTTTTCAAGGCGTTGAGTAATTATTAAGAGGTTTTTCTATGCTATATTGATATTTGGTTCTTAACACTGCATAGGGAAATGGAAAAGGAATTATGAGTAATTTACATGGGGTGAGGAAAATCTTGCTATAACATCTAACCATGGAAAAAAAATCTTAAAATCTCTAAAAAATAACTTGTGCAAAAACCCTAACTTCCACTAGTAATATATCTTAAAATATAATGATTACAAATATGAAAATTTTTCCACATGTATATAACTCTGTCAACTTGGGGCTCCAAAGTATATGTAACTATATAAGTTATATTCTCTGGAGCTCTTCTGAATGAAAACCCTAATACTCCCTTCTCCCTTATACTCCATGGTTTGGGCTGGAAGGGGGAGATCATCTCCCTCATACAACCAGATCATTGTGCGTCGGTGCAATGGGCATCACCCTAGCCTATCTACTCTACTAGATCCTTCATAACCCCTTGATGTACACTCTACCCTGAGCATGGACATGAAGCCCACTCCTTCTTGCTCAACTGATTCACAACCCTTGCCTCAGACCCAATCGACCTCTCCCTTCGTCAACTATGGATTCCTGCAAAAATCCTATGTAAACCCTTATTATGAGGTAAAACATGACCGCATATCACCCTTCATTCAACATATGGGGGGCCATGCTTTCATAGGCAAGTTTTTGGGTATTTGGCCAACGAAAAATGCCCTCAATTAGTGGATCATAAATCTGAAAGGACAAATCGACCTCGAATTAGGATCCAAAGTGTTCTTTACATCCATATTCTCCAACCTGGAGGAGCATGATAAATTCTTCGAAGGTGGACCATACTTATTTAACTATGCAGGACTACAGTTCATACCCTAGACTGAACATTTCATCCTTGAAAAAGAATATTTCACGGCGGCACCAGTTTGGGTAAGACTATACTCACTACCCCATGAATTATGGGATGAGAAAATCTTGGAAGGCATTGGCAACACTATAAGATCCTTCGTCAAATATTCATAAGCCACCAAAATAGGACGTTATACCTCGTATGCACGAGTTTGTGTATATATGGATATTACCAAATCCCTCCCTGAATGCATTAACCTAGTATATCATGACATTGAATAGATCCAAATTCTCTACTATGAACATATTCCCTTCTGATGTCATTGTTTCCACGCCCATGGTCATCTCTTCTGTGATTTCCCTATGAACCCCAACTCCCCTACGACCAATCCCCCTCTCCCTACCCATGACGCATAGGCTTTCAAGTCTGTCTCCTACCGAAAAAAAAAAAAAAAATGTCATCCCAAACCACCTCCACCCAAAAAGATATTTGTCAACAAAAACCCCTTTGCCTCCCTCCCACCTGATGATGAAGGAATCTTGATCCAATTTCGAAAATATGAACTCCAACCTGGTAACTCGACTGCATAACTCTCAGAGGAGGATCCAATAAAGAAAAGGAAAACTCTTGACACAAATTAAAATAATCACTCAGTAGGTGACATTAACATGTGAGACAAACCACCTAACCAGTTATACTTAGATGATGGTGAGGATATGGATCTAGGATATTTGGACCTTAACTCCATTGATGCATCTTTCAAGAAAAAATAACCAAAATCCATTCCGGAAAAGCAAGTGTGACTCCTCAAAGATGTGCTGGTTTGAAACCACATTCTCAAAAATACAAAGGAAAAAGGTATGAACCCCAACCCCTCTCTTGGTATCAAGGCCTCCAATTCTTCTGCTTCTCGAAACACCAAAGAGGAGAAAAAGAGAGGGAGGAGATCCAATAAGCATCTCATCAAAGACTTGGGAGATTTTTTGGTAAACTCGGGTGGAATTTCCCCCATGACAGATATGTTTCAACCCAACCCCCTGCCTTCCTTATAAACTTCATCTCTTGGAACATAAGAGGCCTAAATTGGAAGACCAAACATCATCTTCTCAAACAACGTATCTCCTCCAAAAAACCCATTGTTTTCATGATTCAAGAAACCAAATGCTTGCACCACCTCCTCTAAACTCTTGCATCTCAAATTTGGCCATGTTCCCCCACTATAGCTCTGGATTCCCATGGATATGTAGGAGGAATTCCCTCCTTTGGAACCCCTATGAAATCTCCCTCACTAATTTTTTCTCCATCAAATACTCTCTTTCAACTCACTTTCAAATTGTAGGTTCCGCACTCTTGGAAACCCTCACCAACGTCTATGGCCCCAACCTCCTCCATGAAAATATGCACTTTATTTCCTCTCTTAAGCTCATCCATCCCTTGTCACTAATGACCCCTATATTATTGGGGGAGACTTCAACTCCATCACCTCCCTCCTGAAGAAGCAAGGAAGCATCAGGCGGCTAGAACAAGATTCACAAGTATTTATGGATACCATACACTCCCTCAACCTCATAGACATTGAAACTCCCAATGGATCCTTCACCTGGAACAATCACCAACATGGAACTCAACAAATTCCCTCTCTCCTTGATCATTTTTTAGTCTTTGACTCCCTTCTCCTTCATGAATTCCATGCTTCAACCACTATCCTCCTTCAGAGAGGCTTAGACCATTGGTCAATTCAACTTAATCTTGACATTCATGCGAGCCTAAAGAATCACCCTTTTCAATTTGAAATATTTTGGCTAAAGAACCCTAATTTCCAAGAACACATATCTGAATGGTGGACCACTTACTCCCCCTCTTCCTGCTTAGTAATGCACAAATTCCAACAAAATCTCAAATACTTAAAGCAACAACTCAAGCTATGGAACAAGGAAGAGTTTGGCAACATCTTTGAAGCTAAACAAGACATCATCAAGCAACTGGATCACATTCAATAAACAATTATTTAAAATGGAAGAACGAATCAACTCGTCTAAGATAAATAAAATCTCCAAACTCAGCTCAATGAAAGAAACTCCCAGGAAGAAATACTTTGGAGGCAAAAAACTAGAGTTTTTTGGTTCAAAGAAGGGGAAAAAAACACCAAAATTTTCCATAGATCCATGATTCAAGGGCATCGCCACAATCAAATCACCATAATAAAATATTCCAATGGAAACTGCCTCACTAAGAATAAGGATATTTAAAAGGAACTCACCTACCACTTCCACAACCTCCTTTCAAAGCCAGAACAAGATCGCAGAACTACCATACAAAAAATAACTCAACACATTCCAAAGTTGGTCTCCCCTGAGCAGGAAAAATACCTCATGCATCCAACTTCCCTTGAGGAAGTCGAAAAGGAAGTTTTCGACATGCCCAAAAATAAATATTCTGGTCTAGATGGCTTCACCAAGGATTTATTTCAAGCCTGTTGGCCTATAATAAAATTGGATGTTTGGGAAGTGGTGGAAGACTCTCGTTCTCACATCAATGTCCTTCTTTCCCTCAATGTCACTTTCCTTTTCCTTATTCCTAAATACGAGCACATTGATAATCCTAAGAACTTCCACCTCATATCCCTTTGCAATATAATCTATAAAATTATCACCAAGATCATTGCAAACATGCTTAAACCCCTTCTCTCCACCCTAATCTACCCAGAAAAAACTGGCTATGTTGAAGGAAGGAAAATATTAAATGTCATTATCATGGCACATGAACTTGTTCACTCCCTCAAGTCTTCCAAGTCCCCTGGAATCCTCATAAAACAAGAACTTTCCAAAGGATTTGACAAACTAATTTGGCAATATATCCAACTCTCCATACAAGAATTTGGCTTCTCGGGTTCCTGGATAATGCAACTGGTGTTAGTGAAATCTGACAGACAGAGCTAAATTTAGTTATCTGTTGCTAAATTGGCAGTTCGGTTCTTTTGACAGGACTCTTGTCGAATTTGGCGAATTAAGCACTTTTTGGTTTGCTAGCACCCAACGACAATCTGCTTATGCATGGTGTTAAGTACCTTATAAATATGCGACATGATCATAACCCAACGGAAAACACCACTAATATTTTTTCATACTTACCTTCAATCTTCGCTTCCATACACCGATGGACACGTGGCTGCACCAGAAAACACCAAACGTATCGGAGTTTGCACCCTCCGTTTTCCACTGCGATTTGGACTGTCGATTCTGCTCAGATCTCGATTGTCCGTTTCTGGATGATTGGCACCATAGATCCTTGATCCCTTCGAATTCTGTTCTGCTTTCCACCGTCGATCCCAACACTTACAAAATGAAATATCAGTTCATTACAGTATGGCTTTGATTCCAGGGATTATTAAAAACAATATTGACAGGTCATATGAGAACAAAGATATCATAATCACACACAGATGAATAGGGTTTCTCACATATCAGAATATTGCATAATAAAAGAAAACTTTATTGATGAATTCTTTCTCTCCTATGAAACTATTCTATGCACCCTCTACCCCTCTGTTCTAACTCTCGCCCCCCCCTTTTACAATCGAACTTAGTTTGCTTAAATACAATTCAAACTTTGGTTTTTTTCAGATCCACAAAGTCTGGATCGAATCCACTTAGATCCTACAATTTTTTTTTGTAATCCTAACTTCTCCTACAACTATTACATTGTTAGGATTCAATATCCTTTGATCATTTATTCAATTTGAACTAAATAGAACAAAGTAAATTTAAGAGCACCCACTCTCTTTTGTAAAATTTGGCTTTGACTCTCAACAGCCATAGATCTTCTAGAACTGTGAGCTTATGCTCCTGCATCAGACTCCCCAGGTCAGAAAAATTCATGAACTCCTGTTCATGAGTTCTTCCACAGTGCTGCCATTTTCTTGTATAACTACCTCAGTCATCCATGTAGCATCCTCCACTGGCTGATTCTTCCATTTGATCAAGTACTCATAGTACTCATGTATTCTGGTCTTCTTCAGAACTCTAGTGTCCAATATCTTCTCCATTTCCAGCTTTTGTATAATAGGAATTTGTTTCTGTCATGTTGTCTTTTTTCCAGTATCTGATTCATTTGTTGATGAAGTCACAGTTTCACCCCCCTGATAAGGATATAAATCTGCAACATTGAATATAGGTGAGATACCTATATTATCAGGCAATTCAATCTCATAGGCATTTGCTGAGAATTTTCTCAAGATCCTACAAGGTCCAATCTTCTTGACTTTCAACTTATTATAGGTACCCTTAGGGAACCTTTCTTTCTTCAGATAGGCTAATACTAGATCACCTTCTTCGAAATTCATTTCTTTCCTTTTCACATCTGCTCTTTGCTTATACTTGAAAGTATTCTTCTACAACTGTTCTTTAACCTGTTCATGCAACATTTGCATATCTGAAGCAAAATTCTCTGCATTTGCACTCATTTTCTCCATCATTCCCAAATCTCTAAGTTCCATCACTCCTCTTGGATTTGTTCCATAAACAATCTTGAAAGGGCTCAAACATGTACTTCTATTAGGTGAGTCATTGTATGCAAATTTAGCTTCTGGTAAAGCCAAATCCCATTGATTAGGATGTCCACTAACCAAACTTCTCAAAATATTCCCCAAGCTTCTATTTGTAACCTCAGTTTGACCATCAGTTTGTGGATGGTAAGCTGAA
>JZKD02S0790471.1:121447-134658 GCA_000966675.3 Picea glauca | reverse complement strand
ATTACATTGTTAGGATTCGATATCCTTTGACCATTTATTCAATTTGAACTAAATACAACAAAGTAAATTTAAGAGCACCCACTCTCTTTTGTAAAATTTGGCTTTGACTCTCAACGACCATAGATATTCTAGAACTGTGAGCTTATGCTCATGCATCACTGGATCAAATGGGTGCTCTCCCTTCTCTCCACTTCTTTCTTATCCAACCTTGTCAATGAATCTCCTTCCATCCCTTTCTCCCCTTATTGAGGAATTCATCAAGGGGATACCCTCTCCCCCTTCCTCTTTATCCTCATGGTAGAAGGACTAGCACGAAGTATCAAAGTAGTTGTGGCAACATAGCATAATTTTGGCCTCTTCCTCCATGATGAGGACCATCCTACTATGCATCAACACTTCGTGGAAAACACATTGTTGATGGATGAACACACCATAAAAGAGGTCAAATCCATCAAGCAGATCATTGAAGACTTCTCAAAGCCTCAGGTACCTCTATCGATCTACTCAATCCTCATATTTTTTTCTTTAATACTCCTTCTTGGCTTCCAACGGATCCCCCTTCCAAACAAGTATTTTGGCATGCCTCTCGTTGAGTTCAACAATCTTTTATCCACCTGTAAAGATCTTCTTTATAGAATGAACAAAAAACTTGAGAATTGGGCTTTCAGAACTCTCAATACAACAGGTTGATTGGTGCTCCTCAAAGAAATACTCCAATCCATGTCTATTTACCTATTCTCTACTTTGGTATCCCCCAAATCCATTTTAAATGAAATTAGGAACCTCCAAAGAATTTTTTTGTGGTGAGGAGCTGGAAATGAAAAGAAGTGGGCTCTTGTAGCCTAGGACAAGCTCTGTCTCCAAAAGTTGAAAGGGGCCCTAGGCCTAAAGGACTTGAAATCCCTCAATACAGTCTTGGGTGATAAAACTCGGTAGAGATGGATAAATGAAGGAAATACCCCATGGGCTCATCTATGGCACAAAAAAAAATTCCCAAAGGTAGAGAGACAAAGCCTCATTAGACTCACAAGAGACATTCCAAGCTCACATATTTGGAATGAAACATGGGAAAAAAAACACCTATTTCACTCTCAATGTTTCTGGGTCATCAGAAATGGAAGATCTTCCCTCTTCTAGGAGGATGCCTGGAAACAAATTCCACCTCTCTCTTAGAATGATAACTTTCATCAACTCAAGGACCTCATGACAACCCAAGATTGAATCTAGACCCATCAATATTGGCTCCCCCTCAAACCTGGGGACATTTGGAGAACGTGGATTCCCAAAGAAGAATGAATGCCTCATCAACATGTTCCTAATTGGGATCCCCTCTGGAAAGAAATATCTCATAGGAAAATCATAATTCAGCAAGGTCAAGACAAACTCAGGTGGGCACATCAACTAGCAGGAAGCTTCTCACTCCAAGAGGCCCACAAATTGGCCACAATGTCCAACATCAACCCACCTTAAGATATATAGATCAAATTTTGGTGGAAAACACTTTTCCCAAAGTCTCTATATTTTTGTGGCTGCTAAGAAAATGAAAACTACTCACTTGGGAAAAACTCCTCAAACGACGATTTATTGGACCTACCTAATGCTTCCTCTGCATGAACAATGGTGAAACTACTTATCACCTACGTAATGCTTGTCCCTTCCTCGCAGAAATATGGGACTTGGATGCATTCATCTTCCACACCAGTGACAAAAATAGGGAAAGCCTCATTATTACTCTAACTCTCTGGAGATCCAATGAGTTCAAAAATCCTATTGTGAATAGATATTGGATCCTTCTCTTGGGATTCCTCCTTTGGGAAGTCTCGAAAGAATGAAACTATCACATTTTCAAAAAAAATTCTCAAGACCTCACTATGATTTGGACCAAATTCAAACTTAACATCAAGGAAACCATTGATATTGAGCCATGGTCCTCCCTTGATTGGAAATACAATCCAAAATATTTCATAATACTCCAAGAGTTATACCTCCCTATCACAGGCCCCCCTCCGGTCTCCTCCTTTAAACTGCCCTCTGTTACTCTGCCCACAACCTGGTACCCTCCCCCTTCATGCTTCCTTAAAGTAAACTTCGATGGAGCCTCTAAGTGGAATCTAGGTTTGACTAGCTATGGTGAGGTCTTTTCCAATAATCAGGGGAACATTATCAGAATCTATGCCTCCTTCATAGGTATTGAAAGAAACAACTTAGTTGAACTTCAAGGCATGGAAGCGGGTCTTCGCATAGATCTTATATAAGGATATCAACAACTCATCATGGAAGGGGACTCACATTTGATCATTATAATTCTCAATAAAATGAAAACTGGAACCCCTTTCAACGACATCACCACTAGCTAGAGACTGGCACCAACCTTGGAAAGAGTATATCATCTACTCTCCCAATTCAATGCCATCATCCCCTCTCACGTGAATAAGTCAACCAATAAGCTAGATGACATACTAAAAAATGAAGGCATCAATAGACAGAATGAACCCATTGATTTAAATTGGAAACATGTCCCTGAATCCCAGATTCATGATGACCTTTTTTTCCTTTCCCATGTCGAGCAATCCCCCCTGTATGGGGTTTAAGGGACGCAATCAAAGTATCGGTGGCTCATTGACCCCCCCGCCCACCTGGCCTCCAGATATATGAAAATTTTCCAGCCACCTATGACATCCACCTTGCCTCCTCATGTGGTTTAATACCCCCCACCATTATCTCTTTCTCACACTCAAGCACCCTTGTCTTGGATTTCACGTCATGATTCTATAGACAACTTACCAGTATGATCCCCCTATCCTTCCCATGCGTAATGGGAAGGTGGTGAAGCTAATGAGTTTTATGGATGATATAGCCCATATATACATTATTCATGGGAGAATTCCTCACTCATGGGCCCTGATGCTAGGTGCCTATGTTATCTGGATCCCCTTTTGGTTGCATTATTGCTTATCTCTGGTTGTTTGTCTCCCATGTCCCTTGTTTCCCTCCACAACTTCCCTATTGCACCTTGTGGTGGGCACTTACTCCCCCTTCTTTCTCCTAAGTCTTGCGATCAGGCTCTCCAATTCCTTTGATATGGCTTGGGGTATCTCTTCCATTTGAGGCCGCACGGGCACCTCACATAGAACTAGAACCCAGATGGGATTTTGACTGGTGTACGCGGCTAAAAATTCAGTAGACACCTATCACTTAGTCACCCCTACAAAAATTCAATTAGAAATGGACTTGGTTGAGGCTGATGTTCGTGTTCTAATGAAGTTTATCTTGTATGATGAGGTTAAGGATACCACCAGCTCATGGGTTCCTGATATTGGTTTTTTCTGTGTGGTCCTCGCAGTACCTGAAATTTGTGGACATCTATTGGCACCTGAAGACTATGATGGGAAGAGTTATGTTGGACCGCCATAAATCCTGCCAAGAATTCCTCCTGCATCTCGATGACTTGAAACTCCAAATAAAGCTAATCGACCACACGATGAACCTGATCACTGAAAATATGGTGGGCATGCACTTGTCCAATCTGGACTATGTTTAGCCCCAAGTCCCAACAACAGTAGGCAAAAACATTAGCTAAGTTTTTATGTTGTTATTTATGTGGTTTTTTTTAAATTACCTATGAGGTTTGGGTTTACCACCTCTGTTTAGTAGATTAAATAAGGACAACAATACTCACAGAGGAACTAGGAGTTATTCCTATTTTAGTTTATCAGTACGCGGTTGAAAATTCAACAGACACCTATCGCTTAGTCACCCCTCCAGAAATTCAGTTGGAAATGGAATTGATTGAGGCCGATGTTTATGTTCTAAGGAAGTTCATCTTGTATGAAGAGGTGAAGGATACCACCAACTCATGGGTTCCTGATACTATTTTTGTCCGTGTGCGGTCCTCGCAATACCTGAAAGTTGTGGACATTTATTGGCACCTGAAGACTGTGATGGGAAGAGTTATGTTGGACCACCATGAAGTCCTCCAAGAAGTCCTCCTGCAGCTCAACGAATTGCAACTCCAGATCAAGCTAATCAACCACAAGATGAACCTGATCGTTAAAAATATGGTCAGCATGGACTTGTCCAATCTGGACTATGCTTAGCCCCAAGTCTCAACGACAATAGGTAGAAACATTAGCTAAGTTTTTATGTTGTCCTTTATGTGTTTTTTGTTAAATTACCAATGAGGTTTGGGTTTACCACCTATGTTTAGTAGATTAAATAAGGACAATAGTACTCACAGAGGAACTAGGAGTTATTCCTATTTTAGTTTATCAGTTATACATATTAGACATACCAAAAATTTGTTGAATTACAATGTTATGTTTTGTTGTTGGTTTGGTTTTCTTGAGGGCAGGCCAACAAAAAAAAAATGTGTACAATTTATCCCTATCACTAATACAAATATTATTGATTATAGAAAAAAAAACTCAAGATTCCAAAATTTTTAGAGTTTGAAACTTCACTGGAAAAAAATTACAATGAGAATGCCAAGATAACTCATTTCAAGATTAGTCACAAACCTTGTCTTGTGTGGACTATATATATGAAAGTATAGCGAATCAGAACCTGAAATTTTTACCACCACTATAATGACATGTATGTTCAGTCTTTACAAAATTCCACTATGTGAAACCTCCCACAAAACAATTTATAGTGAAAATCTCAATATGACTCATTTAAAACTGAATTCAAGATGACTCAAAAACCCTATCTTCCATAGGCTATATCTCCAAAAGTGTAATGAGCCAAATCGTGACATTTTTACCAAAGGTAATTTGATATGTCTCCTAAGGAACTTCCAAATTTAGATTTTTTAAGTATCCTAAAAAACACTTTATAGTGAAAATGTCAAGATGACTCGTTTGAAGAAAAAAAACCCTAAGATTGATGCTCTGAAACCATATGTTATGAGACAACACCTTAAAATTGATAAAAAGCGAATTAATATAGTCTTTTTCAAGGGGGAAACCTAATTTCACAATATATCCAATTCAGAATACAATATGAGATGATCCTAATAGGAGGTCTCCTTGGTATATGTATGTATTTAAGATGGGATGATCTTAAGACTAGGTCTCCTTGGTGTGTGTGTGTCTATATATATGTATGTATTTAAGATGCTATGATCTTAAGAGAAAGAGTGGGATGGACGAGGTAATGATAGATTAAAAATAGCTCATAGGAGCGTATCTACACTCTTAGGAATCTCTCTGTGTGTGTTATGATAGAGTGTGTGCACTATTAGGAACGCATGCACGTTACTAGAGTGTGTGCACACTCTTAAGAATGCATGCACGTTCTTTTGAATTATTTTTTTTGGGCGGATTGACAACATGTATGTTGACTTGGTTGCCTCGGATTTAGGTCCTGGATGAAAAAACTAGTGGTTCGGTCTGCAAATTGATGAAAATCTCCATTTTTGTGAATACCTCTCTATATGATTGTCTTTGACATTATTTTTCTATAGGCTAAATAATTTAGTAGTTGAAAAACTTGCAGACATATATAGAGTCGGATCTGCAAATTCCAAATATATAGTTTTCTTTAATTAATATTGTTTACTATTTTTAATCTATTTTTGTCTTCTCATATATCAAAATCCTAGAATACATACATCTCTTATTTCTGCTATAAATTTTTTCTCGCTTTACCCTTTCTTGAATGAGTTATATGTCGCACCAGAGGAAACCAATATCTATGATCTAAAAACAAATAAATTAATTTAATGATTTTAAGACCCTCTTAGCCTACAAGAACAAAAGGTGTTGTAATTTCAAGGATACATTCACTTTGATAATTTCAAATATATATATAATTTAATATATATATATATATATATATATATATAAATTAATATTATAAATTTCTAAAAACTACACTGTACTAGAAAAACAAGTTCTCTCGAAGTATACACGTTTTTCAAATGAAATTCCATCGTTAAAGTACTCAACACCTGCACAAACAAAAAAATATACCTTATATTTTGTTGGAAAAATAACATACCATTGTTATAATAACCCATATTTGACATAGTTATTCATAATTTATATGAATAAAAGTTGTATTTTCAGAAAGGTAATTCAATTTCCTACATTTTATATTATTACACCATATTCAAATTCATTGTAAAAGTACCTTGAATAATACCTCAAAGTTAACATATTGTTGTTTTTCCATGTTTGCATTGTCGCATCATGAGAGACTATCATTAGCTTGCACTCACCCTTGAGCTATTAAACAAAAGTGCTAACATTAAGTTGTTATTTCTATTGGTCTGAATTTTCTATAGGTGAAAGAGTAACTAAAACTTCATAGGGAGAAAAGGGATGATAACCACAAGGCTTAAAAAAATTCCAATTTCATTAAATTTGAAATAATAAGGACAAATACAGACTAAGAAACTATGAATTTCAATTCTTAAAGGGTCACCAATGTTTTTAATGCTAAAAATTGGATTGAAAGTGTGAATATTGGTTTTCAAAAGTGTGAAATTCAATTCCAAAAGTGTGAATTTTGAATAATTTCAAATTCAAAAAGTTCAAATTTTGATTCCAAAAGTGTGAATTAATGTGTCAATTTCAATTCTAGAGTGAAAAATTCAATTCTAGAGTGTCAATTTCAATTTTAAAGTTGTGAATTTTGATTCCTAAAGTGTCAATTTTATTGTTTCATCCCACATCTCTTTTTCACATGTATAATGTACAAATAAATTATTTTGCACGTTTTCTTTCCTTTTTTCCCATTATACACCATGTTGGCCCATGCTAGTTTCCTTTTTTACCATTATTCTACATAAATATGATTTATTAGAATCCTAATTGTATAAAACTAAAATCAACATATGAAAATGAAATATTCCAAATATGCAAACTTTATGTCTCTAATATAATATTAGGGAGTGCGAAAAATATATTTTCACAACTTGCAAAGAAAACACAAATGTGTATGAAGAACTTGAACACTTTCCATACATTACACATCCTTGTATATAAGTTGGATCCTAAGAAGTTCTGGAGCCAAATTCTAAAATGCAATACTAAAGAAAATAATAGGATTCCCATAACATATTGGAATTCGTACCTTAAAAGTCTTTATGAGTTCCCTAATGCCATGGAAACCATTCCTATTGTCCCTACAAAGGAAGAAGTTTTTTCTTTATATGACATAGAGTTCGGGGTTAAGAGGATTGCAAATGGGAAAGGTAAGGACATTGAAGGCTACCAAGTTGAAATTTTTTAAATTGGAGGGCCAATCCTTATCCCTCACATACACAAGCTCTTCAATTTAGTAGTCAAGAAGGGCTTCCCTAAACCCTGGCCACAAAGCCTCAATGTTCCTATTTTTAAAAATGGGGATAGAAACATTCCCTCTAATTATTGGACCATTATGATTATCCTGATTTTAGCCAATCTTTATGGAATTATTTTGGAAAAGAAGATTAGAATTTGGCTATAAAGTCATGGTAAAAGAGTGTTGGCACAGGGACAGACCCAAGTTTCATCTCTAACAGCGCATCAACAATCCCTAACTACTGGCCCTTTCGGAAACATCTGCGAGGCAGATGCAATCTCACCCAAAGTAGCTATAGGGGGTTGCAAGACACAGGTGTCTACAATCAAAGGAAATGAAAAATGGATTCAAAGAAACTACACACAATAACCTAATATTCTTTATCTTCCTTAGGTATACTGCGCAAGTTATATCTTAGATATAACACAATATCACAATAGCATCATATCAAATTACAAAGAACTCAACATCAATCACACATAACACAAGATATACGTGGTTCACCGTCTCTCTAGGGCTATGTCCACATAACTGTACTTTATAATATATTAAGATGGAAGCATACAATTCTTATCTGCACTCTTATCTTACATATATCTCTCTTCCTCAATCTCCCCTCCCTGCGCACCCATCTACAAGGTTGATCTTCACACCCAGGTGAAGATCTTACAATACAGAAAGCCCTCACACCATCACTTCTCTCTCGCACAATAGTAGTCACTCGATCTCATAATGACAATGATTTGTTGACCAACTTTAGCACCAACCCATCCCAGCTCCTCTTGACCTTTATTTATACATTACAATATCTCACCGACGTCCTTAGGTTGAAACCTAAGTGTCAAAACCCTAGGTCAACTTGACCCACATTTTCAGGGCTTTGCCAGCCTGTCTTTCCTTCCTTCTTGTGCGATTATCCAAAGCATCCAACGGTGTCTTTTTATGTTTGTTGAGTTGTCCATGATCTGACTTCCTTGTTGACCTATCCATCCTCGATCTCCTCATCCAACGAATTGTTTTCTCTTACTTTGCACCATCTTTTCTACTCTTCTGCTCACTTCGACCCATTGTCAGTTACTTTGTCTTCCACAGAGTTCACATTCTGTCTTTTCTTCCTTAATATTCACTTACTTCCATACCCAAGGACCAACAGACCCCCAACACTTAGCTATGACTCATCCTGAGGCACTTCAGATATGATCATTCTATTTTTCTTCAACTTCAGGCTATGCGGAGCAGCCTGTGCTTTCTGCTCTTTCCGTCCCTCTGTGTGTAGACTATATTTTCTATGTCTAGTACCTATTTTCAACTACACCTGGTACCTAGACCATTTTCCTTATTCTTATAGTGAGACTTGCGAGGCAGCTGGTTGTCATAGTAAAGTTTCAACTAGCTCCCATTCACCAAACCTTCCTTCCATTCTCCATTCAAATTCTTCAATTGTGCAACTCTTCCTTCTATAACATAGACAACCTCATATGGCCCTAGATAATGTGTTCTGAACTTTCTTGGATGATTCATGAACTTACTTTCATATACCAATACCAAATCGACTTGCTTAAATGCCTTCTTCTTGATGTGTCTGTATGGTAGGCCTTTTCACTTTCCTTTTGTACCTACTGATGAAATCCTGCAATAAATATGTCTTCTTCTAGTTCTACCAACTATGTGAGCCTCTCTTGAATAGTGCCAATATCATCGATATTTGTGAAGGCTGTGATTCTTAATCTTGGGACCAAATATTCCATCGGGACGACGACTTACAGACAATAAACCAACTTAAATGGGGCATGCATTGTAAGCTTCTTGCAAGTGGTTCTATAGGCCCATAGTACTACAGGTACTCTTAAATCCCATTCATCCATGTTCACACTATAAATATTCGTCAACATTGTCTCCAAAATCTTGTTGAATGCTTCAACTGTCATGTTTGCTTGTGGATGGTAGAGTGTGCTTTTATGATGATCGACTGCAAATTCCTCAGTCAAGTCTTCAATGGTCTTATTGATGAAATGTGTGCCTTGAACACTCATAAGGATATTTGGGCATCCAAACCTGGTTATGATGTCATCAAATATGAAGCACGCAGTTGTAGTTGCACTACAATCCTTAATTTCTCTTGCTTCGGCCCATCTGGTCAAGTACTCTATCGCAATGATTATGTATCTTGCCCCTGTGTGCTTCCCTATTGGGTTTATAGGTCCCACGAAATCAATGGCCCATTTCTCAAATGCCTCTAGGGTCAGCTATGGTGCTAAAGGAATTTCATCTCTTTTGGATGGTTTTCCAACACTTTGACATACATCACAGGCTCTGTAATAGTTCTTAGCATCTATGTGTAAGGTAGTCCACCAGAGGCCATCTATAAGAACCTTCTGTGTTGTTCATTTCCCTACGTAGTGTCCTCCTACGATGCCTTAATGATCTTCTGCAAGGATCAACGGTCACTTTGCCTCCATAACAGACCTCCTCAATAACTCATCATGTCCTATCTTGTATAGCTGTCTAACTATAAGTGAAAAGTTTGCAATACACACTACCAACTTCTTCTTCTAGGTGATTGTATATTCACTCAGTATCATTCCTTTTGACATGAACTAGACTATCTCCATGAAGTGATCATCAATATTTCTAATGGCCAGTAATTGTGCATCCAATAGTGTATCCTCCAAACTAGTACGCTCTTCTCCATGTTCCAACCTCAACAAGTGGTCAGGACCTTTGTTCATTCTTCTCGGCTTAACCACAATCTCAAAACCATATTCCTGAAATAGTAGAAGCCATCTACATATTCTCCCCCCCAACATTGGCTTGTTGACTAGGTATTTTAGCGTAGAGTGATCAATAAACATTTTAAAGTGTCCTCCCAACAAGTAGTGGTAAAACTTTTGCAATGCATACACCATGGATAACCCTTCTCTCTTAGTGGTGGTGTAATTAATTTCAGCTGTTGATAGTTTCCTGGTAGAAAAGTATAATGGGTGGTCAATGTCTCCAGATCCAGATTGTGCTAGCACAAATCCTAATGCAATAGAAGATGCATCGACATGCACGTGAAATTCCTTTCTCCAATCTGGGAAAACCAGAATAGGCATTGTAACAATTTTCTATTTCAGTGTGTCGAAGCTTTGCTGGCAATCTTCTATCCAATTAAATTGACAGTCTTTCTTCAAAATCTTCTCCATGGGCATTGTGATCTATGCATAGCCTTTAATGAACTTCCTGTAGTATCCAGTGTATCCCAGCGCAGTGAGCAGCTGTTTGACTGAAGTAGGAAGGGGCAGATCAACTATAACGGAAATCTTATATGGGTCTACCAACAGTCCCTTCTTACACACAATATGGCCTAACAACACTCCAAAGGGTGAAAAGAAGATGCACTTCTTCAGGTTCAAGGAAATATGACATTGTCTGCACTTATCCAACATTTGTCTTAAACATTCAATATGATTTTGTAATAAGCTATAAACAGTCCAATAATCAAAATATGCTTCCAAGAATATATGTAAAAACTCCTTGAATGCATCGACCACTACCCTGGAAAAGATGCTTGGGGCATTCTTCAATCCAAAGGACATCACTGTATACTGGTAGGATCCCCATTCTGGTGAAAATGTGGTCTTATGGTGATCTTTCTTGGCAATCCGAATCTGATGGTATCCTGAAAATCCATCTATAAAGAATATACCTCCTATCCTCCTACATTATCTAACACTTCGTCAGTGAATTGTGTAGGGAATGGGTCATGTAAACAGGCATCATTCAGCTTCTTGAGATCTACACAGATCCTAATCTCTCCTATCTTCTTGTCTTGTACCACCATAGGGATAATCCACTCTGACACTTCAACAAGTTCTATGATTCTTGCTTCCAACATTATGTCAAGTTCAATCTTCACTTTATCCTTATATTTAGGGTTTAATCTGTAGGGTCTTTGTTTAACTGGCCTTGCATTTGGCTTCAAAGGGATCCTCATCTCTCCCATGGGCCCTTTAATTCCCTTCATATTAGTGAACTTGGTTGGAAACAAGTCTTGATATTCATGCAGTAACTCTATGATCTTGTCAATAGTGGCAAAATCCCAATAATCTCCAACATTTGCAAGCTTCAGTGTTTGCTCTATTCCAATATTGACATTCTTGATCTTGATTGGTTTTCCATTGAAAGTTATTTCTACTCCTGGTCCTTTTATGTCTCTCTGGCCTTCTATTTCGACGATGTTCACCTTCCTAGGATCATTGTCTTCATCAACATTGATATTGTAACAACCTTGCAGTTTCTGAAGAGGCGCAGTCCATTAGTCCGCTTATTGTTCCAAAGGGAGGCTAGGTGCCTCCTCAAATAATTTTTTTCTTACAATATGTAACGCTTGATCCACTGTAGGATATTGGCTTTCAAATAAAAATATAGTTACAAATTTAAGATTCATACCTTCCCAATCTATATTGACGAGGCACAGTTCTACTTGTAGGTACCAATTGATCGAGGTTGTGTCTAGTGTGTTAATGAATTTGTGCACCCACTTCTCTTGAGGAATTCGTCTCCATGCTTCCTCACAATGTTGCACATGGTCCTTCAAACAACTTCGACCTGTGTACCTAAATTCACAACCTTCTACTTGCTCTGAAAACTGTGTTGTCATCAAAGTGTGACATTGTACCCATTTTATAATGTTGTTTTTGTGTGTCCCCCACCATCTTGTTGGAGTTTCTTTCAGGGCCTCATCCATTGCCAACAATATTTGTTGTATTGGTACAATTTCTTCAAATTCCAACAAGAAATATTATAAATGATTTAGACCATCAAAGGTGGGCAAGTTACTTACTATTGTGTTGATCCAATGAATTTCTCTAGTTAATCTAGCAAATCTCCTTGTAGATACTTCGTACATTTTGTTCAACTAGTTTTCCAGTGCTTCTTTTGAATATGATGAACATGCACTGTCACTTCGCCAGCTTAGGTTCCCATCCACCGTAGGATTAATGTAATCATGTTGTCTAGCTGTTAATTTGTATATGTTTTCTAGTTCACATGCGTGGTATTCTTCCCAGATGGGTTTTGTGTATCTTTGACCTTCGTCGAGATCCAAAGGTGAAATGACCCTAAGTTTATCTCCTTCAAACGTCATTATTATTTTCTTTAAATCAACCAAAGTGGAATTATTGAAAGCCCAATCAATTCCTAACAATGCAAGGTAAGGACAACTATCATCAACTATATCAATCACCACGAAGTCTGCAAATGTCCTTACTCCATCGATGTCCACTAGGACATGTTCCAATCTTCCAAAGGGGCTTACAGCTTGCTGATTAGACAACCTAATCCTGATAGGGGAGTAGATCAACTTAGGTTTTCCCATCAGTGCCCAAGTCTACTTCATCATGACATTGACCTCTGACCCTAGGTCGAGGACTACATATTCTATATCATACTCTCAAATTTGAACATTCATGTGAAGGTCCTAACCCGCACATAGGTAGATCAATGTATTCAGATGTAATAAAGGTCAATATTAATAAGACCTTTCAATAAAATAGAATAAGGTGGATGTAAGAATACCTAATAGAAGCTTCCTCTTCTAGAAGGATCTTCCTCTAGATGCTTCTCTTAATAGACATATTTAGTATAAATAATGGTCGAGGGTATGAAAACCCTAGCTTGGATATTATTGTAACAGAGCACTGCTCGACTGGAGGTTTCCCCCTCGAAGAGGCCTGTGAACATTGCTATCTGAATCAAAGTGCTCTTTATGTTGTTATTTCGTATATCATTTATGTGTATTGTGAAGATTATGCTAGATATTTTACTATTATTCTGTCATTTCTAGAATTTCATTTATGTTCTGCATATTTTATATATCTGGTATCTTGCAAGTGGTATCAGAGCACTTTCCTTGGCAGAAATTGTGGGTATTTTTTTTTCCA
>JZKD02S0790471.1:67937-90876 GCA_000966675.3 Picea glauca | reverse complement strand
ACTAGAAGGAAGCACCAACTCCCTAGTTTCTCTAGCACCCACTAGAAGGAAGCACCAACTCCCTAGTTTCTCTAGCACCCACTAGAAGGAAGCACCAACTCCCTGGTTTCTCTAGAACCCACTAGAAGGAAGCAACAACTCCCTAAGTGTTCCAACACCAACTTCCTAGTTTCTCTAGCACCCACTAGAAGGAAGAAACAACTCCCTAAGTGTTCCAGCACCAACTTCCAGTCACATAGGCACCAACTTGTATAATAGAGAACAATAGTTCTCCCTTGCACGACCCTGCCACCCTGGTTTCTCTAGCTGCAACTAGATGGAAGCTACAACTCCCTGTGTTCAGGCACCCACTTGAACCTATGAGGACAACAATCCTCCCTAGAACCTCCCAACCAACCTGATTATAGTGCTTTCTATATATAAATTTATCACAGTGATACAATATTTATCAATGGCTTACTGGTCTCATCATTATTCTGCTACACTGCTCTGCTCTACCTCCATCAATGTCTTCTTCCAGTGTCTTCTGCCTTTTATGCTCTATGCACCATGTCCCTTATATGCACCATTCCTCTTCTGTACATTTCAATTGTTGTACTTTGCCTCCTAGACACCTGAATCACTCTCAATAACCACCAATCTCTTCTTTGTTCTGATTTTTTATCCTCTTTGTGCATCTTTTGCATCCTCTATTCACAATTCTTCTACATTCTCTCCCCATGTCAAGTACTCTTCCTAATCATCATTGCAACTCTTAAGCTTCTCTAGTGATTAAACCCATGCGTCCATCATCATTGGGTGTTATGCTGAGATTCCTTAGCCTCTCCAGTAGTCGAGACTCTTCGTCTTCTCTATCACAGTCGAGCTCATTCCCTTTGCTGCATTTCCAGGCTGCAACAGTCTTACATCTATCAATAGCCTCTATGAATAGTATTCATGCCACTCGAAGATGACTTGAGACTCTTCATATTCTTTGGTGATCACCCTGAAGTCTCTTCCAGTCCTTTGGCAGAAACCATCAGTCATTTCTAGCAGTTACACTGTGAACCTCCTAGAAAATGCATCATTAACTGAATCACCAACCATACAAGAGTCGTGATTCAGTTATGCTAACTGAATCATAACTGATCGATTAACTGTGAAGAGCAACAGTAGCCCTTCAATCATATTTCCAATTATCCAACACCATTGGATTACAAGCATAGGGTCTTGCATTGATTTCGTCATTTCTCATTTTGGCATTTCGACATTTCGGCAATCCTATGGTGAAGAGTCTCGACTCTTCATGTTATGATCCCCAAAAAGGAGCTTAACTTGGTGCTATATCCTCCCTCTCACATGACCATTGACAGTGACCACAACCTACACTAAAAGGTGTTTTCATATTTCAGCATTTCGACATTTTGACATTTCTGTGAAGAAGTGTCTCGACACTCCAAGTCGCAATCCCCGAAATGGAGCCAGATCAATGGCCCACAAGACTTCATAATCTGATCCCTTCTTTTCTTAATCCAACAGTTAATAGGATTTCGATGTTTTTCCCTTCGAGTCATCGTGACTCCAACATTATAAAATTGATGATCACAAAATATCTGAAGTGATCAGACGGTTCACATAACCCACTGAGATGGACTGTTGACGGGATTTCAAAGTTTTGCCTTTTGGATTTTCGAGACTCACAATAGTCCCTTTTGGCATTTCAGAGTTCGAGACTTCATGATGGTGGAGTTTTTGCTTTGCTATGTAAAACCATGAAAAAGAAAGTTTCGATGTGACCTAAACCTACTAACGTCACACATGGATTGACACGTGCCGAATAGCTACCACATGTCACTCTGATTCATGACTTACATGTGCCTGAAATGTTGAATCAACTTGACACTTGTCATTTCCTGATTGTGCGACGTGTCCTTAGCTCATGTGTTTTTCTCACATCATTTGTTGATGTGCCTGTTTCAGGATTTCGGGGTTCGCTACTTCAAAGGTTAAAGTTCCTTTGATCTTTTATTTCTCGGTCTACAAAACTCCGAAATGGAGCCTTTTTTGATGTGCCTGTTTCGGGATTTCAGCGTTTCGCATTTCGTAACTTTGGGACTCCTGTGATGAAGAGTCTCGACTCTTGACTCCTCCAACTCCTAGTATCCGAAACTCTGAAATGCAGTCAGATCAATGGTCCACAATCTTGATGATTCGACGGTCCAGATCCTTTTGTGATTTCACATATTGTGAGTTCCTGCCGTGATTTGCTTCCTTAACTCCTCCAACTCCCGGTATCCGAAACTCCGAAATGTTGTGGTTTCACATTTCCCGATTTCATCATTCTTTTCGTGAGATTCCTTGACACCTCCAACTCCCGATATCTGAAACTTCAAAATGGAGATTAAGTTGTGGTTTCGTATTTTGCGATTTTCTGTCGTGAGTTGCCTCCTTGACTCCTAGAGTTTACGCTTCTGAATGGGATCCAATGATCACTTGTTGAACTTTCCATTTCCATGCCATTATCCCTACGATGTTGGTCGTGATCTTTTCCATCAATGACAAAAGCTCATACTATGCACTATGGCTTTTGATCTTATCGAGCTTGCTCTACTACGTCTTCCCAAAATACTTTTGGTGCCCTCCTAGCACATTCTTCTTGTACTTAAGCATCGTCGTTGTTGTACTTTCCATCAATGAAAAGAATACACTGCCTGTAAAACACGCCAACAATCTCCCCCTTTGGCATTGATGTAAACAACTGCACCCAGACTCTTTTCTCCCCCTTTGACATCAATGTCAAAGAACACATGCTCCCCCTGAGTTGTTGCAGTATTTTTAGGAGGTATCAGATATTAAATGAACACAAACTCCCCCTGAGAGGACGGACTCTCTTATTTGAGGCCTGCAAAATATTTGTATCTAAACTAGAGTCTTCTCCTTATAATTCTTGGACCTGCTCATCTTCAACTTCCGTTGTATCCTCTGTAGAATACTCAAAATTGCTCACCTCTCTTATTGGGACTCCTTCATCAACCTTTTCTTGTCATAACTGGATGACTCCCCTTTTCATTGTTCTCTCTTTGCTTCTGACTGCTTTTCCCCTTTGTTCCTAAAAGGTTAGCTTTCCCTGACAAGGTCTTTCCTCTTGTTATCTCTACAGGATGTCATGTATATCATTTTGTAAAACAAAATGTTGTTGCTGAGGATGTTGTTGTCCTACTGAAACACTATGTAATTGTAGCTCGTAATTTTCAAACAAACCTTGGATCTGCGCATTGATTCTCATCAATTTCTATTACTGAAAATTCATTTTTCTTCCATGATTCTTACAACCCAAGGTTTTTATGACCATATACATCACACGAGAAAAACACTAAAAACATTCTCACATCTGCTTTTCCTTTTTACAAATGGAGGACTTGTATCGGGTTTCTTAGGAGCACTGATTTCTACCTTGTTGAGTCCAATACCAGATTTGTCATTTGGTGATCTCTGACTATCCAAGATTTTATCCAGGGTCAAAGAACCATTGAAGAACTTGATTTGGGTGTTTGACTTCTCAACCTTCAAAACTTTTGCTTCCAACTTATGACATGATTCTTCTCCTACTTCTTCCATGGGATAAATTCTAACTGAGCATTCTTTTATTGTATCTGAATCTTCTTCTTTACGTGTAGGGGAGGATTCAACATCAACATTGTTGTTTTTCCTTATGCTTTTAGCCACCACTTGTCCTGATTTTACAGACTTTATCTTACATTCTTTGGAAAGGACCACCTCTTTACATTCTCTATCACACATTTGACTTACATTGAGAAAATTATGTTTCATCCCATCTATAGGAATATCATCCTGAGAATCTCCTTTTCCATTACTTAAACTCACCATCCCTTTATCTTTGTTTTTACCCAGTTCATCATTTTCAAGGATCACATTTCCTGTTTTGATTTTGCTTATAAGCATAAACTTATCCTTTTCTCCAGTCATGTGCTTGGAACATCTACTATCTATATTCTAGGGGTTCTTTTGTCTTTGAGATGACAACACTAATCCACACTTATCACTTTCTTTCTTCTTCCAAACCTTGACATTTTCAGCAGAGGAATTAAAATCTGATTTATAGTTCTTTAAGTGAAAATCAACAGCTTTATGCCCATAGTTATGATAGATGTAGCATTCTGGTTCGTTGATTAAAGAGTCAAAATGATTGTTATGCTTAACCTGTGTCCTTTTCCCAACCATCAAGTGATTTGCAATCTGTGGAGGTTTTTTACTTGGGTGTCTCATTCGTTGTTATGTAAGATATATACACCTTGAATGTCTTGCTTTCTCATCTCTAAATTTTAAAGAACAATTTACAACTTTGTGACCAAAGTTAGAACAGAAAAAACAATATCCATAGAAAAATCCTTGGTACCTGGAAAATGGTTGTATTCTTTGAGTAGGTCGATTTCTTCCATGCTGATGATTTCCTTGAGTAGGGAGTGCATTATTTCTTTGTTCTATAGATTCATTCCTAGCACCTTTTTCTTTACTCCTCCTAGGCGGTTGATTGTCTTCCTTTGTTTCTGCAGGTTTGTTGTTGTCATTGGTTGTAGATTTGACAAACTTGATAGGTTCTTTGTTTCTTGGTTGACCACTACTTGATCCCTCTTCATAACCCAAACCAGTTTTCACCTTTGGATTCCTTTGCTGATTCCAAATGGTGGCTAATCCTTCTTAGGCTTTGATACTTGATAGATTCTGAGGATACAAGGCTTGAAACTTCTCCAACTCTTTCCTTGTTTTCACTACTTCTTCTTCCAATGCTTTAGATCTTTCTTTCTTTTCTGATAACTGTTGTTTTAGAATGTCCTCTATTTTCTTTGCCTCTTCTAATTCCACTTTTAGCAGGGCAAAGTCATCATCATGTTTTTTAGTGCCTTTCTTGAACTGTATCAGCAATTGTTTTTTCTTTCTCTTCTTAAGTCTGAGTCTTCCAATCTCTTCCAAAGTGTTGATCAGCTCTCTTTCCAAGTCAACCACCACTTCTTCATCATTATCATCACTACCTATGCTTTTATTATCATAATCCTCTTTGGCTATAATCATGAAGTCATTTACCTTATCTTCACAGGAAGAGTCACTATCGGTGTCTTCTGAGGAGTCATCATTGTTTACACATAAACTTTTCTTTCTATCAAATCTTTTGGATTTGTACTTCTCTTCACCTTCATAGTTCTGGTCCTTCTTCTAGTGTGGACACTTATTTTCAAAGTGACCTATCTTACCACAGTTAAAACATTTGAGGGGAAGCTTTCCTTGATATTTTCCTGATCCTTTCTTTAACCTTCTCACAAATTTTGCCTCAATATCATCTAAATATGAATCAGTATCCTTGTCTGCTTTAAAAGATGCTTCTCTAGTAATGGATTTATCTTTGTTGATTATCATTTCATATGCAGTTAAATTTCCTAGGATTTGATCAATGGACAGAGTTTTAAGATCATTTAGTTCTTCTATTGCAGAGACTTTTGGATTAAATTTATCAAGCAAAGATCTTAAAATCTTGTGAACTAAAATTGATTCTTCAATATTCTCACCAAGACCCTTCATGGAATTCACAAGTTCTTCAACTCTTAAAAAATACTTTCTAATTGTTTCATCATCATTCATCTTTAGTTGTTCAAACTTCAACCTAAATGTTTGAAGTTTGGCATCTTTTACTTTCTCATTTCCTTCATAGCAGCTAATAAGTTTATCCCATGTTTCTTTGGCAGTTTGAAGATGCATCACCTTTACAAACTTGGCTTCTGTAAGTCCATTCAAGATAACATTCATTCCCTTAGTATTAAAGCTAAATTATAACTTATCATCCTTGGAAGCTAGCACAACAGGCTTTACATATCCAGTCTCTACTACATCCCAAACATTAGCACCTAAGGCCATTAGATATGTTCTCATTCTAACCTTCCAAAAGGAAATTGTTTTTACATCAAACAGAGGAGGCTTAGTGGCTAAATTCCCTTCATGACTTGTCATGTTTAAGCTTACAGATCTACCTTTAGATCAAAGGAACCTGCTCTGATACCAATTGTTGGACAACTGAGAGGGGGGGGGTGAATCAGTTGTTATCGTGCTTAAACAATTATGCTTATTTTAAAATCTTTGCAAAGAACTTAATGGAAATCACAATAATTCATGGAGGTAAGCAATAGAACATTCGACATCAGTCACACATATGAAATATACAGAGACAGATATTTTCTAAGGAAACCCATAAAGGGTAAAAACCTCTTCTTCTTGGTATGATAAGTAATCTTTACATTATGTACATTATCATACATATGATCTCCAACTCATTGTGAGTCTACAACCTCTGTTTTGCAAGCTGCAACTTGTTGAGAGCACCAACTCTCTATTTTCTCTAGCACCTACTAGAAGGAAGCACCAACTCCTTGGTTTCTCTAACACCCACTAGAAGGAAGCAACAACTCCCTAAGTGTTCCAACACCAACTGGATGGATGCACCAACTTCCTGGTTTCTCTAGCACCCACTAGAAGGAAGCAAAAACTCCCTAAGTGTTCCAACATCAACTGGATGGAAGCACCAACTTCTAGTCACATAGGCACCAACCTGTATAACAGATAACAACAGTTCTCCCTTGCACCACCCTGCCACCCTGGTTTCTCTGGCTGCAACCAGATGGAAGCTACAAATCCTTGTGTTTAGGCACCCACTTGAACCTTTGAGGACAACAGTCCTACCTAGCACCTCCCAACCACCCTGATTATAACATTTTCTATATATAAATTTATCACAGTGATACAATATTTATCAATGGCTTACCGGTCTCATCACTATTCTGCTACACCGCATTGCTCTACCTACATCAGTGTCTTAATGCACACCTTCCTTACGCTTTATTTTCTTTTGCCTTTTATGCTCTATGCGCCATCTCCCCTCTATGCACCATTCCTCTTCTGTACATTTCAGTTGCTGCACTCTGCCTCCTTCTACACACCTGAATCACTCTCAACAACCACCAATCTCTTCTCTATTCTATGTTTTTATCCTCTCTGTTCATCTTCTGCATCCTCTATTCACAATGCTTCTACATGCTCTCCCCATGTCGAGTTCTCTGTTTGATCATCATTGCAAATCTTCAACTTCTCTGGTAGTTAAACCCATGCATCCATCATCACTGGGTGTTATGCTGAGATTCCTTAGCCTCTCCAACAGTCAAAACTCTTTGTCTTCTCTATCACAGTTGAGCTCATTCCCTTTGTTGCAGTTCTAGGCTCCAACGGTCTTACATCTTTCAATAGCCTCTATGAACAATCTTCATGCCATTGGAATATGCCTCGAGACTCTTCATCTTCTCTGGTGATCACCCTAAAGTCTCTTACAGTCCTCTAGCAGAAACCATCAGTCATTTCTAGCTATTACACAGTAAACCTCCAAGAAAATGCATCAACATCTAAATCATCAGCCATCCAAGAGTCATGATTCAGTTCTACTAACTGAATCATAAATGATCGATTAATTGGGAAGAGAAACAATAGCCCTTTGATCATATTTCCAAGTATCCAACACCGTTGGATTATAAGCACATGCTCTCATGTTGATTTCGCCATTTCGTATTTTGGCATTTTGGCATTTCGACATTCTTGTGGTGAAGAGTCTCAACTCTTCATGTTACGATCACCGAAAAGGAGCTTAACTTGGTGATAGCTCCTCCCTCTCACATGACCAGTGACAGTGACCACAGCCTACACCAAAAGGTGTTTTCGCATTTCGACATTTCGACATTTTGGCATTCCTGTGAAGAAGTGTCTCGACACTCCAAGTCACAATCCCTGAAATGGAGCCAGATCAACGGTCCACAAGACTTCATAATCTGATCCCTTCTTTTCTTAATCAAACGAATGATGAGATTTTGGCATTTTTCCCTTCGAGTCATCGTGACTCCAACATTATAAAATTCATGATCACAAAATCTCTGAAGTGATCAGACGGTTCACATAAGCCACTGAGATGGACGGTTGACAGGATTTCAGAGTTTTTCCTTTCAGGTTTTTGAGACTCGCAATAGTCCCTTTCGACATTTCGGAGTTCGAGACTTCATGATGGTGGAGTTTCGGCTTGCTATGTAAAACCCAGAAATAGAAATTTACGATGTGATATAAACTTGCTAACGTCACATGTGGATTGACATGTGCCGAATAGCTGCCAAATGTCACTCTGATTCATGACTTACATGTGCCTAAAATGTTGAATCAACTTGACACTTGTCATTTCCTAATTGTACCAGGTGTCCTTAGCTAACGTGGTTTGCTGACATGGTTTGTTGATGTGCCTGTTTCAGGATTTTGGGGTTCTCTACTTCAAAGGTTAAATTTTCTTTGATCTTTGATTTCCTGGTTTGCGAAAATTCGAAATGGAGTCTTTATTGATGTGCTTGTTTCGGGATTTCGGCGTTTCACATTTCGCAACTTTGGGACTCCTATGATGAAGAGTCTCAACTCTTGACTCCTCCAACTCTTGGTATCCAAAACTCTGAAATGGAATCAGATCAACGGTCCACAATCTTGATGATTCGATGGTCCATATCTTTTTGTGATTTCGGATATCGCAAGTTCCTACCATGAGTTGCTTCCTTGACTCCACCAACTCCGGGTATCAAAAACTCTGAAACATTGTGGTTTCGCATTTCATGATTTCATCATTCTTGTCATGAGTTTCCTTTGCACCTCCAACTCTCAGTATCCAAAACTCTGAAATGGATATTAATTCATAGTTTCACATTTCGTGATTTTCTGTCATGAGTTGCTTCCTTGACTTCTGGAGTTTACGCTTCTGAATGGGATTCATTGATCACTTGTTGAAATTTCCATTGCCATGCCATTATCCCTACGATGTTGGTCATGATCTTTTCCATCAATGAAAAACATGCATACTCTGCACTATGTCTTCTGATCTTATCGAACTTGCTCTGTTGCGTCTTCCCAAAATACTTCTGGTGCCCGCCTGGCACATTCTTCCTGTACTTAAGCCATTGTCGTTGTTGTACTTTCCATCAATGAAAAGAATACGCTACCTGTAAAACATGCCAACACTTTCCCCGTATAAATACCTGACCAATAATAAGGGGAAGAACTCAAATATAATCCCTCAGCCATGGACGATGAACCTCGCACAGTCCACTTTGTTAAACGTCATGAAAATCCCACACTTTGGAAGGCACCAAGAAGTCAATTCCTGTGTCAAGTTATTTATTTCATGTTACCATGGTGGATACTTATGGATAGACCTCCATATCACATTCGAACCAACGTTGATCCATAGGATCATAGGCTTGAGTATGCAAGGACCCAATCCACAGGAGTTCTATCCAGGAAAAGCCACAGATCGCACACTAGCACAGAAAATCAAGGATACATATGGTGATGTTGAAAAGGGAACATGAGGATACAAGGTATCTTCCATCCAAAATGGCATAGTACGCCTCACCTGTCAGTTAATTGTGGGAAATTTAGTAAGGAAGAACAGAGTTGCGTAGGTCACAGGATTTATTGTTGACCTTGTGGGAAAGTGCATAGAAGGTTTACAGATGAACTGGGTGAAGTACCTAGTGAATCAACTGGATATAGACTGCCGTTAAGCACATGCTCAAGGCTACAAGTTCCACTTCAAGTGGCTCCTGATCCTTATCCCCTTTGTTACCTAGTATATGCTGGAAGGTGCAACCTTCCTAGATATTGAACCGTTCAATCCACTTGTTGCGAAGTTTACTACCCTTTGGTACTCAAGCGATATGAACAAACAGTGGAAGTCGAACATTATTTTTCACACCTACTAGCTTAAGGTGAAGAGAGACATAGAATCATAACCTCGCATGACTTCGAACACCTTATAGATATTCCGACCTCTGATGAAGTTATGCGCATATCGACACTTCATCTAGCTTACAGTGTGAGCCGATAAACATAAGGAGCAGCTGCAATGATACTACAAGCTCACATAAGAGGATCTTGAGGAGATCACTAAGGACTGGTCGACATACCTCCTTATTCCAGTAGACCCTGTAGAGATGTCCGACCTTGACAGACCAGAAACTGCGCATGATACACCTGGACCCAACAAATTGAAGAAGACCAAAGAGGTCCAATAATGAAGCAGTGCCTCAGGAAAGACTACTTCAGTATCACCTAACCAAGGGGTTGATGATGTAGAAGAAATAAATGGCAGAGGAGCTGAACAGAAACAAGGCAAAGTAACACCGTTGAGAGATGAGGTCGATCCCCTAAATAAGAGGAAGGTTTCTCCCTCGAAACCTTCTTCTCAGAAGAAATCAAGATCCACCGTGACCAAAATGAAGACTATGCTTACTACTAATGACTTTGACTTCATCATAGCATCCCTCAATGACACTTCGCTGGAAATCGTGGAGAAACAAGAAGCTAAGAAGGAGGAAATGTATGACAGACTTAAGGTCGAGTTTTGAGGGGTACAACAGGCCCTTCAATCTAGTTGTGTAGTGTCCACTTCACCCCTATCATCAGGAGAACCAGAGTTGGAGGATGAGCTAGCCCAACTTCACCAATTAGTTGATGCAGTCAAAGCTCTTCTTCGTCGCGCACAAGAAGAAGCAAAAAAAGATACCCATACCTTCAAGAAAGTACAAGGTGTCATTATAGAACAACGTAGAATTGCAGAACACGAGAAGGTTTCTCTCTAGTCCACGTTTGAAGCGGAGAACGAACAAATGTAGCAAGAGAAAGAACAGTTGCTTGCAGAGAAACTTGAAGTAAAATAAGCAGTAAACAGAGCCCTCCTCTCTATGACAGAATTAGAGCCACAGGCTGAAGACCAAGTCATGCATCAATTAGAGCATCTCACAGAAGTTGTCGAGCAGTTGTAGCAATGAATAACAGATTTAGAGCTCTGCACTATACCTGACACGCTGGAGGATGTAAGGGACCAAAGGGAAGCAACTGCTCGAAGAATAGTTGAAAGAATAAAATTCCTTGCCTTGGAATGCAAGAAACTGAGTGATCGTAGTGCCCAAATGTATGAACAACTCACTGAGGATCCAGAACTGAAGGCACTGGAGTCACAACTCTAGGAAGTGAAGTATCAAGCAGAGACAATATAGGCATAGTTGAAGCCCCTGTCAGTTGTGGAAAGAATGAAGCGATCCTAAGAGCAGCGCACTTCCCAACAACAGGTCCATACTATTTAGATCATAGTTATGGAAGTAAGTCAGAGGCTTCAAGTTATATAGGATGAGGCTTACCAACTATTCATAGACATCGAAGGTCAAGGAGAGAAACTGGAGCAAGTTGCCACTGTAGCTGAACATTGCCTTGAAGGACCTATCGATAAAGAAGTCATACAAGAGTTCACTGAATAGGAGGTTGTATCACAACAAAAATTCGAAGTAGCTCGAGCCAAGCTCGAGGATTTTGAAGAAGAACTAGTCATATCAGAGTGACTCAAGACGAGTCACAGGTGAGTGTTGGGGGCTTGTTGTCCCTTGACCAAGTTTTGAGGATTCTTGGTCATGTTTGACCTAATTTTGGGACTTTGAAAAACTGTTTAAGGTGGAGCGCAAGACAAAGCGGATATCGCGGGATCTTGGCCCCTTTTAGGGCCCTTTTCAGGATTTGTGATTATGTAACGAGTATGGGGATGTCGGCCCATGGGTTTACCTATGTTTAGGCCTATTTTGTATGTATAAATAGATGCTAAGGTGATGTAGTAAACATGAATGGTTGAGTGCTAGAGTTGGATCTGTGTGATCAAGAGTTGTAAGTGCTTTGGTGCATACTATGTGAGACTTGCATAGCTAAGTGCAAGTCATTGTAAGAGACTGTAGAAGGTTGCGTGCTTAGATCTACTCAGGGAAGGAGAATCTAGTGAGCTGCACATATCTCCTGTCCTCTATGGAGTAGGTTTTTTGAGGATCTGTGAATGTAACCTATTGAAGAAGCCAATAAATAAAACAAAGAGTTGGTGGGCGTAGCCACAAGGTGGGGGTGAACCACGTACATGTTGTTTTGCTTTGTTCTGTGTGATGTATTGATGTCTTTATATTTTTACTTGCTTAGTTATTTAACATAGATGAATGATATATAGATATGTTAATGCTATGTGATTATTAATATGGATGGATGTTAGATCTAACTTATATACACGTGCTTAGTGCTTGAATCTGCTAGATCTAATCTGTTCCTTCATGCTAAGTGTTGTTAGATGCTAGATCTGGTTGAAAAATGCATCGTGTTTTAATTAGGGTTTAACTTCATTGTATCTAAGAACTGAATATTGATAAATATAACTACTGAGTTCTCTGTTAAGTGATTAGAATCATAGATCTGTGTCCCAACTAAGGTTGCATACACTAGATTCTTATAACCACCCCTGACTCTACCTCGGGTGAGACTTCATATGCTTCGAAGGTGTTTTCGAAAGGGTAGATAGTTAGGGTTTTGTTGGTGCATTGTTTTATCATTGAACCCTGGGTCTATCCCTGTGCCAACAACGCTTCACCCACATCTATGAATGAAAAATGCACTCTCCTTCCTCTGGCTCGTCTGGTTCACCGGGCTGGATATTGGTGGTAGAAATGATAGCACTTAGTTCTGCGTCAATGATCTATCTCCCCCTTTCTCATTCTGACTCAAAGTTGGAACCCACATCTGATTCATAGGCTTTCACCTCAACCACCAGTGACTCCTTCGAGCGACAATCAACATAGTTATTCCAGGGGCTCTTATGGATGTAGCACCACATCCCAATATCTTTCTTTGTCTTTTTGGTGTCCTTCTTTTCTTGCGGCCTAGACTAGTTGTCCTGAGGTTGTTTGTCTTTGATCTATCCTTTGTTCTATGGGTTGGGGCTACCCTTTCCTGGATTTTTCTATGAGGGTTTACCAAGCCCAAATTGACGCATCTTTTGTTTAAGATTCTGCACAATTTCGACGACATATCGGTAGGCCCCGCCCAAGGATGAGATATCAAGAATATCCATTTTTGCATGGATGTATCTATGCATACCACCGTGATACTTGAGCACCAGATATCGCTTGGAATATTTGATACCTAGCTTGGTGTGCAAGGTATGGAAGATATTTGTGAACTCGGGCACCACTTANCATCAACTGGATGGAAGCACCAACTTCTAGTCACATAGGCACCAACCTGTATAACAGATAACAACAGTTCTCCCTTGCACCACCCTGCCACCCTGGTTTCTCTGGCTGCAACCAGATGGAAGCTACAAATCCTTGTGTTTAGGCACCCACTTGAACCTTTGAGGACAACAGTCCTACCTAGCACCTCCCAACCACCCTGATTATAACATTTTCTATATATAAATTTATCACAGTGATACAATATTTATCAATGGCTTACCGGTCTCATCACTATTCTGCTACACCGCATTGCTCTACCTACATCAGTGTCTTAATGCACACCTTCCTTACGCTTTATTTTCTTTTGCCTTTTATGCTCTATGCGCCATCTCCCCTCTATGCACCATTCCTCTTCTGTACATTTCAGTTGCTGCACTCTGCCTCCTTCTACACACCTGAATCACTCTCAACAACCACCAATCTCTTCTCTATTCTATGTTTTTATCCTCTCTGTTCATCTTCTGCATCCTCTATTCACAATGCTTCTACATGCTCTCCCCATGTCGAGTTCTCTGTTTGATCATCATTGCAAATCTTCAACTTCTCTGGTAGTTAAACCCATGCATCCATCATCACTGGGTGTTATGCTGAGATTCCTTAGCCTCTCCAACAGTCAAAACTCTTTGTCTTCTCTATCACAGTTGAGCTCATTCCCTTTGTTGCAGTTCTAGGCTCCAACGGTCTTACATCTTTCAATAGCCTCTATGAACAATCTTCATGCCATTGGAATATGCCTCGAGACTCTTCATCTTCTCTGGTGATCACCCTAAAGTCTCTTACAGTCCTCTAGCAGAAACCATCAGTCATTTCTAGCTATTACACAGTAAACCTCCAAGAAAATGCATCAACATCTAAATCATCAGCCATCCAAGAGTCATGATTCAGTTCTACTAACTGAATCATAAATGATCGATTAATTGGGAAGAGAAACAATAGCCCTTTGATCATATTTCCAAGTATCCAACACCGTTGGATTATAAGCACATGCTCTCATGTTGATTTCGCCATTTCGTATTTTGGCATTTTGGCATTTCGACATTCTTGTGGTGAAGAGTCTCAACTCTTCATGTTACGATCACCGAAAAGGAGCTTAACTTGGTGATAGCTCCTCCCTCTCACATGACCAGTGACAGTGACCACAGCCTACACCAAAAGGTGTTTTCGCATTTCGACATTTCGACATTTTGGCATTCCTGTGAAGAAGTGTCTCGACACTCCAAGTCACAATCCCTGAAATGGAGCCAGATCAACGGTCCACAAGACTTCATAATCTGATCCCTTCTTTTCTTAATCAAACGACTGACGAGATTTTGGCATTTTTCCCTTCGAGTCATCGTGACTCCAAAATTATAAAATTCATGATCACAAAATCTCTGAAGTGATCAGACAGTTCACATAAGCCACTGAGATGGACGGTTGATAGGATTTCAGAGTTTTTCCTTTCAGGTTTTTGAGACTTGCAATAGTCCCTTTCGACATTTCGGAGTTCGAGACTTCATGATGGTGGAGTTTCGATTTGCTATGTAAAACCAAGAAATAGAAAGTTCCGATGTGATATAAACTTGCTGACGTCACACGTAGATTGACATGTGCCGAATAGCTGCCAAATGTCACTCTGATTCATGACTTACATGTGCCTAAAATGTTGAATCAGCTTGACACTTGTCATTGACTGATTGTACTAGGTGTCCTTAGCTAACGTGGTTTGCTGACGTGGTTTGTTGATGTGCCTGTTTCAGTATTTTGGGGTTCTCTACTTCAAAGGTTAAATTTTCTTTGATCTTTGATTTCCTGGTTTGCAAAACTTCGAAATGGAGTCTTTATTGATGTGCTTGTTTCGGGATTTCGGCATTTCACATTTCACAACTTTGGGACTCCTGTGATGAAGAGTCTCGACTCTTGACTCCTCCAACTCTTGGTATCCAAAACTCCGAAATGGAATCAGATCAACGGTCCACAATCTTGATGATTTGATGGTCTAGATTTTTTTGTGATTTCAGATATCGCAAGTTCCTACCATGAGTTGCTTCCTTGACTCCTCCAACTCCTGGTATCAGAAACTCTGAAACATTGTGGTTTCGCATTTCATGATTTCATCATTATTGTTGTGAGTTTCCTTTGCACCTCCAACTCTCAGTATCCAAAACTCTGAAATGGATATTAATTCATAGTTTCACATTTCATGATTTTCTGTCATGAGTTGCTTCCTTGACTTCTGGAGTTTATGCTTCTGAATGGGATTCATTGATCACTTGTTGAAATTTCCATTGCCATGCCATTATCCCTAGGTTGTTGGTCATGATCTTTTCCATCAATGAAAAACATGCATACTCTGCACTATGTCTTCTGATCTTATCGAACTTGCTCTGTTGTGTCTTCCCAAAATACTTCTGGTGCCCGCCTGGCACATTCTTCCTGTACTTAAGCCATTGTCGTTGTTGTACTTTCCATCAATGACAAGAATACGCTACCTATAAAACATGCCAACACTTTCCCCGTATAAATACTTGACCAAGAATAAGGGGACGAACTCAAATATAATCCCTCATCCATGGACGATGAACCTCGCGCAGTCCACTTTGTTAAACGTCATGAAAATCCCACACTTTGGAAGGCACCAAGAATTCATTGCCTGTGTCAAGTTATTTATTTCATGTTACCATGGTGGATACTTATGGATAGACCTACATATCACATTCGAACCAACGTTGATCCATAGGATCATAGGCTTGAGTATGCAAGGACCCAATCCACAGGAGTTCTATCCAGGAAAAGCCACAGATCGCACACTAGCACAGAAAATCAAGGATACATATGGTGATGTTGAAAAGGGAACATGAGGATACAAGGTATCTTCCATCCAAAATGGCATAGTACGCCTCACCTGTCAGTTAATTGTGGGAAATTTAGTAAGGAAGAACAGAGTTGCGTAGGTCACAGGATTTATTGTTGACCTTGTGGGAAAGTGCATAGAAGGTTTACAGATGAACTGGGTGAAGTACCTAGTGAATCAACTGGATATAGACTGCCGTTAAGCACATGCTCAAGGCTACAAGTTCCACTTCAAGTGGCTCCTGATCCTTATCCCCTTTGTTACCTAGTATATGCTGGAAGGTGCAACCTTCCTAGATATTGAACCGTTCAATCCACTTGTTGCGAAGTTTACTACCCTTTGGTACTCAAGCGATATGAACAAACAGTGGAAGTCGAACATTATTTTTCACACCTACTAGCTTAAGGTGAAGAGAGACATAGAATCATAACCTCGCATGACTTCGAACACCTTATAGATATTCCGACCTCTGATGAAGTTATGCGCATATCGACACTTCATCTAGCTTACAGTGTGAGCCGATAAACATAAGGAGCAGCTGCAATGATACTACAAGCTCACATAAGAGGATCTTGAGGAGATCACTAAGGACTGGTCGACATACCTCCTTATTCCAGTAGACCCTGTAGAGATGTCCGACCTTGACAGACCAGAAACTGCGCATGATACACCTGGACCCAACAAATTGAAGAAGACCAAAGAGGTCCAATAATGAAGCAGTGCCTCAGGAAAGACTACTTCAGTATCACCTAACCAAGGGGTTGATGATGTAGAAGAAATAAATGGCAGAGGAGCTGAACAGAAACAAGGCAAAGTAACACCGTTGAGAGATGAGGTCGATCCCCTAAATAAGAGGAAGGTTTCTCCCTCGAAACCTTCTTCTCAGAAGAAATCAAGATCCACCGTGACCAAAATGAAGACTATGCTTACTACTAATGACTTTGACTTCATCATAGCATCCCTCAATGACACTTCGCTGGAAATCGTGGAGAAACAAGAAGCTAAGAAGGAGGAAATGTATGACAGACTTAAGGTCGAGTTTTGAGGGGTACAACAGGCCCTTCAATCTAGTTGTGTAGTGTCCACTTCACCCCTATCATCAGGAGAACCAGAGTTGGAGGATGAGCTAGCCCAACTTCACCAATTAGTTGATGCAGTCAAAGCTCTTCTTCGTCGCGCACAAGAAGAAGCAAAAAAAGATACCCATACCTTCAAGAAAGTACAAGGTGTCATTATAGAACAACGTAGAATTGCAGAACACGAGAAGGTTTCTCTCTAGTCCACGTTTGAAGCGGAGAACGAACAAATGTAGCAAGAGAAAGAACAGTTGCTTGCAGAGAAACTTGAAGTAAAATAAGCAGTAAACAGAGCCCTCCTCTCTATGACAGAATTAGAGCCACAGGCTGAAGACCAAGTCATGCATCAATTAGAGCATCTCACAGAAGTTGTCGAGCAGTTGTAGCAATGAATAACAGATTTAGAGCTCTGCACTATACCTGACACGCTGGAGGATGTAAGGGACCAAAGGGAAGCAACTGCTCGAAGAATAGTTGAAAGAATAAAATTCCTTGCCTTGGAATGCAAGAAACTGAGTGATCGTAGTGCCCAAATGTATGAACAACTCACTGAGGATCCAGAACTGAAGGCACTGGAGTCACAACTCTAGGAAGTGAAGTATCAAGCAGAGACAATATAGGCATAGTTGAAGCCCCTGTCAGTTGTGGAAAGAATGAAGCGATCCTAAGAGCAGCGCACTTCCCAACAACAGGTCCATACTATTTAGATCATAGTTATGGAAGTAAGTCAGAGGCTTCAAGTTATATAGGATGAGGCTTACCAACTATTCATAGACATCGAAGGTCAAGGAGAGAAACTGGAGCAAGTTGCCACTGTAGCTGAACATTGCCTTGAAGGACCTATCGATAAAGAAGTCATACAAGAGTTCACTGAATAGGAGGTTGTATCACAACAAAAATTCGAAGTAGCTCGAGCCAAGCTCGAGGATTTTGAAGAAGAACTAGTCATATCAGAGTGACTCAAGACGAGTCACAGGTGAGTGTTGGGGGCTTGTTGTCCCTTGACCAAGTTTTGAGGATTCTTGGTCATGTTTGACCTAATTTTGGGACTTTGAAAAACTGTTTAAGGTGGAGCGCAAGACAAAGCGGATATCGCGGGATCTTGGCCCCTTTTAGGGCCCTTTTCAGGATTTGTGATTATGTAACGAGTATGGGGATGTCGGCCCATGGGTTTACCTATGTTTAGGCCTATTTTGTATGTATAAATAGATGCTAAGGTGATGTAGTAAACATGAATGGTTGAGTGCTAGAGTTGGATCTGTGTGATCAAGAGTTGTAAGTGCTTTGGTGCATACTATGTGAGACTTGCATAGCTAAGTGCAAGTCATTGTAAGAGACTGTAGAAGGTTGCGTGCTTAGATCTACTCAGGGAAGGAGAATCTAGTGAGCTGCACATATCTCCTGTCCTCTATGGAGTAGGTTTTTTGAGGATCTGTGAATGTAACCTATTGAAGAAGCCAATAAATAAAACAAAGAGTTGGTGGGCGTAGCCACAAGGTGGGGGTGAACCACGTACATGTTGTTTTGCTTTGTTCTGTGTGATGTATTGATGTCTTTATATTTTTACTTGCTTAGTTATTTAACATAGATGAATGATATATAGATATGTTAATGCTATGTGATTATTAATATGGATGGATGTTAGATCTAACTTATATACACGTGCTTAGTGCTTGAATCTGCTAGATCTAATCTGTTCCTTCATGCTAAGTGTTGTTAGATGCTAGATCTGGTTGAAAAATGCATCGTGTTTTAATTAGGGTTTAACTTCATTGTATCTAAGAACTGAATATTGATAAATATAACTACTGAGTTCTCTGTTAAGTGATTAGAATCATAGATCTGTGTCCCAACTAAGGTTGCATACACTAGATTCTTATAACCACCCCTGACTCTACCTCGGGTGAGACTTCATATGCTTCGAAGGTGTTTTCGAAAGGGTAGATAGTTAGGGTTTTGTTGGTGCATTGTTTTATCATTGAACCCTGGGTCTATCCCTGTGCCAACAACGCTTCACCCACATCTATGAATGAAAAATGCACTCTCCTTCCTCTGGCTCGTCTGGTTCACCGGGCTGGATATTGGTGGTAGAAATGATAGCACTTAGTTCTGCGTCAATGATCTATCTCCCCCTTTCTCATTCTGACTCAAAGTTGGAACCCACATCTGATTCATAGGCTTTCACCTCAACCACCAGTGACTCCTTCGAGCGACAATCAACATAGTTATTCCAGGGGCTCTTATGGATGTAGCACCACATCCCAATATCTTTCTTTGTCTTTTTGGTGTCCTTCTTTTCTTGCGGCCTAGACTAGTTGTCCTGAGGTTGTTTGTCTTTGATCTATCCTTTGTTCTATGGGTTGGGGCTACCCTTTCCTGGATTTTTCTATGAGGGTTTACCAAGCCCAAATTGACGCATCTTTTGTTTAAGATTCTGCACAATTTCGACGACATATCGGTAGGCCCCGCCCAAGGATGAGATATCAAGAATATCCATTTTTGCATGGATGTATCTATGCATACCACCGTGATACTTGAGCACCAGATATCGCTTGGAATATTTGATACCTAGCTTGGTGTGCAAGGTATGGAAGATATTTGTGAACTCGGGCACCACTTAGTCTCTTTCCTTCCCCAGTGGTCCATTTTATGTAGAGGTCGTCATAACTTCCAACATGGTAGTATTTTTCCTTAATAGCATCATTGAAGGAATCCCAGGTGTCTATGACTGTAAATAATGAGGGCTCCTCTATTTCCTTTTGCTCACAGAAAGTTCCCCACCAATATTTTACATGGGGGATGGCTTTGAGGAGCGCAAAAGCAACTTTTTCTCTTTTTGAGAAGTTATGGACAGAGAAATACCCTTCTAGAATATTCAACCATTTGTCTATCACATCTGCATCTATCTGACCTTTAAAAATAGGAATATTGAATTTGATTTGTAACATGAAAGGTGTGACGCCGCCATTTGAGGAAGATGTGTCACATGTTGGTAGTCATCGAAGGATTTGCGCAAAACTATCCATCATCTTGTTTCTCTATTGCATGAAGGCTTCTTCGAGCAATATTTTGAATATATCTCTTTTCCCATCATCTTTATTTTCTTCTACCATGAAAGGTCATTTGGGTGTGCAAGAGCTTTTTTCCTCAAGAGAAACAAGCTCGAGACCCAATTCTTTGTACCCTGACCTTGTTGGGGACATGCATTAAGAGCAACAAGGAGCATACCGCTCTGATACCACTGATCCATAATATATTTGTAGAATGAAATGAATACATATTATTATCAAAATATTCTTAAAAAGGAATAATAGATATACAGTGAAACTAGTTTCTATTCAATAAGGAAATAAGATGAAACTGTAAAATGCAGCGAAAACAAGCTTGCTAGAATGGTGGTGGCTTATCTCTAAGAGGAGATTTGATGACTGTGCTCATTCACAAGAAGATGATTACAATGAGGCTCTGAATACCTTTTTACAATAAACATGAATTTCAAAAACCCTAACCCTAGGAGATGAAGCGCCAAAATTCATGTGGGCCCCATTTGGGTAAGTTAGTACATCAACTTCCTAGGGTCGTAACTTTTTCATACAATCTTCATTTTAGGTGCACGATAACCTATTGGAAAGGTCTATCTGAAGACTAACATTTTTATGTTGTCTATAGAAGGCCATTCTACCTATGGCGAGCCCTAAAAAATGTTGTTTAGGGCCTCAAAATGACCCCACAAGTCAGGGACCCAAAAAAATAGGGAAAAAATGCCAAACTAGAAAAATGCCAAAATGAGTTTGTTGGAATAGGTTGGAGGCCACCGACATCCATCTAGATCACTCTGGAAGAAGGAAGAGTTTGGAAACATATTTGAATCCAAACAAGACATCATTAAGCAACTTGAGCACATTTAACAGACAATGATTCAAAATGGAAGAACGAATCAACTTGTCTGAGGCGAAGAAAATATCCAAACTCATCTCAGCGAAAGAGACTCCCAGGAATAAATACTTTGGAGGAAAATATCTTGATTTCGTTGGCTCAAAGAAGGGGAAAAAAACACCAAATGTTTCCACAGATCTATGATTCAACGTCGTCGCCACAATCAAATCACCAGAATAAAATATGCCAATGGAAACTGCCTCATTGAGCATAAGGAGACACTACTTCATTTGGGTCAAATTTCGATGACTCATTTGATGCAATTGCCACTTTATATTGTCGAGAGAATGAAAAATAGCGGACCCCCTCAAACTTTGTTTCACATGATGTCACTTTTACAATGACATATATTTCGTATTTGTTTCCATGTTTGGGACATGGCAATAATGACATCTTGGACATGGAAAGAGATATGGCTTGGAAGTTGCAAGAGAGACGTCTTGGACGTGGAAAGAGAGACGTCCTCAAGGTGGCAAGAGCGATGTCTTGAAGATGGAAAGATAAATGACTTGAAGGTGGAAAGAGTGACGGCTTAGAGGTGGCAAGAGAGATGTCTTGGAGGTGGCATGAGAGACATCTTAGAGGTGGCAAGAGAGACATAATGTAGGTGGAAAGAGCGACACTAAGAGGTATCAGCTCCGACGTGGTTGCTATGGGAGTGACACTCTTGGAGGTGGAAATAGTGACGTCTTGGAGGTGGCAAGAGAGACATCTTGTAGGTGGAAAGAGAGATGCCTGGGACATGGCAATAGAGATGTCTGGGATGTGGAAAGAGTGATGTTAATAGGTATCAAATCCAATGTGGTTTCTATGCGAGAGATACTCCAAGACGTCGCAATAATGACTATGTTGTAGGTATTTAAAAAAAAATACAATATCAATACTGAGAGGGTTGGTACATTAACCTTTTCTAAGATACTAGCCATATCAATATTTAAATCTATATCATCGGTCTTATGAAAGATTGGTTGAGGAGGAGGACTAGATTCCAATGGTAAAGGGTTTCTTTTCTAATTAGATTTAGGATTAGTAGGATATGTCTCTGGTGCGTTATCACACAAACTTGCAATTGTTGAGCTAAATTCTGAAATCTCAAGTGCAATCATGCATAAATTAGAGGGAAGGCCCTTGTCACCTCACCAAATCTCTTTCACTTCAAGCCAACTTTCCTCCGATTGAAGGGGGTTTCCCTCAATTAAGATTGCGAGGACTTAGGGTAAGGAATCTCAAAGTGGAGAGTGAAGTCTGAGAAAAATGTGTTTGGTTAGCTTTATACTATTGAATAAAGTGCTTGTAGGTATGAAGATGCCCTCCTAGAAAGTATCGCCCATTCAATATCCATCCTTTAGACTGTTGAAGAAAGTACATGTTGAAGAGAGCGGTTCTTCGAATTTGGTAACTATGTTTTTAAGACATAGTTAACAAATTTTGTGTGCTTAAAAACATGGTTAATTTCTCTGTTATACATATAATATTACAACATGTGAAATGAAACGATAATCATATTACATCATACCAAATTGCACACACGATAACAAAATATCAAATAAGTTACAGCTAAGATGCCATTCCAATGATGTAAAGCATTCAACAATTCTACTAAACGTTAGTAAAGACCATAAAAAAATGATATGCCTTGCCTTACCTTGACATGCCATGCCTTGCATTGACATGCCTTTCCTTAACATTCCATGCCTTTCCTTTCCTTGACATGCCATTCCTTTCCTTGACATGCCATGACTAGCATTGCCATGCATGTCTTGCCTTGCCTTGGCATGCCATGCTTTGCCTTGAAAAGCCTTTCATTTCCTTGGCATGCCTTTCCTTGACATTCCATGCCCTGCCTTGACATTCCTTGCCTTTCCTTCCCTTTCCATGCATTTTCCTAACATGCCTTTCCTTGACAATCCATGCCTTTCATTTCCATTCCATGTCTT
>JZKD02S0790471.1:0-16426 GCA_000966675.3 Picea glauca | reverse complement strand
GTTTTGTGACTACATTTGATTAAATGAGAACAAAATAGTTTGAAAAAAATTTCAAGTGGGAAGGATCAAAATTTCAAGGGGAAGGAGGTTCACACAGACATATAAGGGATTAAATTTCCTAGAACATTAGAGTTGATATCTTTTGCCAAGAAAGGAGAAAATCAATAGAGAGGGAGCTCAAACATTGGTAGGAAAGGTACCATAATAAAGAATTCACCACAGATTCCATGAGTCAATCATTTTTAGTTTTTTTGTAATTCTTATTTTGTACGATATTTTTTTCTATATCTATGGATGTAATGGCCATAAATATTGTAAACTCTCAAGCATACTAAAATAATTTAGATGTTATGCCTCCTTTATTATTTATTTTGATACTTATGCAAATTCATAAAAGTATTTTGTGTCTCTACCCCCATGTAGCATCATATTTGTATTTCTAAGAAATATTGTAACATATTGATACTTATTGTGTTCAAGATGTTGATTAGTTCCCTCTAGAATCAATAAAAATGATATTGTTATATCATTCTAAGCTTCACACATGGCCATTTTACCTTCTCTGATTTGTTTTAAACTATTGGAATGTCCTTCAAAGGCCCCAATACAACTTTCTCTTCTTATATTTGTGAGTTGATGGGATTCCACCCTCTTTGAAGATCACTAATAGGTTCTATTATACACGAGTTGGGATTTCCATATTCTCAATAAGTTGAAATATATATGTTTTCTTTAAACATATTCTACATGATCTACCATTTGAAATCATTTTTATGTCTCATAGCTATGGAGAAAGATGGTTGAATGGGTAAGGAATTTGTATGGTATGTTTTAGATCAAATTTACATATTCTCTCTTTCAATATTTTCATCCTTGGAGTACTTGATAGTGTGACTCAATATGCCAATGGTCTTACACCAATCATGTTCTTCTCTGAAAAATGGTACATCATTCAAGTTAAATTCTAAAGATAGAAAAGACATTGTCAATGTGACAATGTGCAATATGTTTTGAATTCAAATAAGAGTTAAACCCTTTCGATGGAGAGCCATCTTAGGCCCTAAAGAATATTTTGGATGCCATGATATGATTTTCTTATAAAGGGAACATCTCAAGTGACATCATTACGTACCTTGTATTGATTAGTTTACAAATTCCACGTCCACCATGCATCATAATTGCAATCTAGTGAGAACCATTGCTATGAATTTTTTAGTTCAATAAGAATTATTTAAGCATAAATTATCAAACATCATTATAATAACATCTTTGGAAAGTGTTTATACTTTTCCTAATTAACCTCCTACTAATATATTGAAGTCATTCCTTCTTATAACATTGAATTGTCATTAATTTACTTATGTTATGAGCCTCTTCTACCATATTTTCTTTAGAATTAGGGTTATGAGATGTCAATATTGTCCTTAAATTGAATCCATTACTTCTTACAACATTGAATTGTTGTTAAGTTACTTATGTTGTGAGCCTCTTCTAGCCTATTTTCTTTAGAATTAGGGTTATGAGATGTAAACATTCTCCTTTTTATTGTATGTTTTAGTAGTTCTAATATCTCGAGTAGATGTAACTAAACATGTATCATATTGAATCAGAGATGATTTAGTGGTTTTCCACTTTTCAACCTTAACTAAAGGATCTTTCCTGGGATGCAATACATGTAAAAGGTCAAATAAAATAAGTTTCAACATATGTTTTATTGGTAGGTATGGTAGGAAGTAAGTAAGTTTTAAAATTCCTCCACAACATTTGCTTTTTTTTTACAAGAAAGTGGAGAATATATTAATATAGTAGTGGTATGACCACTGTGAAAATATCTACAAAATTTAGCCCTGCAACCTATGCATGAAGTAAAAAATTACATATATAGGGGCCATAAGACAAAGCCCAGAAATGCCTAATATGCCTTAGATTCCAAAATTTGACTCCTATGGAGTTAAAAACCTGCAAACAGTGTGCCTTCAAAGTAGCCAAAACTGGGAAAGAGCCAAGAGAGGAGAGGAAAATAGTTACACCTGCTACTCCAGGTTCAGAGGACCTTTATTCAACAATGCCTTCACCCCTGCATCTTGTTGGAGGGTCCTCTTTGCAGCTTGAATCTCCAAATTTTCCATCTTGGACTCTATATCCACAATTCTTTCATTAACCTGTTGCATCGTGTGTGTGAGGGCATCCACAACTTCTTCCCTAAGTTGAATTAGGTCTTCTTCGAGCATCTCAAACCTTCTACCACCTTCCCCATCCAGCCAGAGAATAAACCTTATGTGCACTCTTAGTTTTCGCTACAACTTGCGGATTTCCTATTCCAGTAAAGATGGGGGAATGGGAGGAGCAACAGACTCAAAGATGGAGGCCATTCAATAGGCTGGAGGATAATACGACAGTGTATGGAGGGCAAGGGGTCATGCAAGAGGAGCTGAGATGGAGGGACATTGACCGAAGGATAAAGCTGAGCTGCAAGCTTCTGCCACCCTTAATTTAATGGGAGGACGAGCATGCGGCACCATGATTCAGAGAGACCTCACACGAGTGCCTTGTAGGAGAGAGATGGATTCGATACTGGATTGCTTGAGGGATGTGAGGGCAGCCTCATGGAGGAGTGTGTGGAGTGATGCGAGCTGGAGGAAGAAGTACCATTGCACAAGGGAGATGTCAGGCGTTGAGGAGACACCACAAATCGAGACAAAGGGAGGAGCATTGACCGACTGCCCCCCGACACGGGACCACCTACGAGCCACCCACCTTAGACCATTAATGGATTGGGTTGAAGGACAGGGTCCCATTGAGTGAGAGGAGACCCATGCTCAAGGAAGTGGCAACTTTAGCTGCTTGATCAACTTCTTCATTTAAATGCCGGAGTACATGGAAAAAATCAATTTTTCAAAAGGATTTGGAGAGTCGTTGGATTTTCTTGAGAAGTTGTTGAAGTTTCATTTGATTTAGTAAAGAGTTAGTGACCAAGGCTTGGATTAGGAGCCTAGAATATCCTATCACCAAGATTTCATTGATGCCTAGCTCCCGGGCTTGGGTGAGGCCTTGCCAAAGACTCAAATCTTCTGCCATGTTATTGGTGTTTTCCCCTAAACCCCAAGAATAGACCAGTTCTAATACTTTTTCAGGACCAAAGAGAACCCCTTCCCCTCCCGCCACCCCTAACAACATTTGTTAATGAGGATTATAAAGGCTATTAAAAATATAACATTTAAATTAAGTTCATCCTCTAAATAAAGGAAGGTAAACTTACTTTCTTATGGAAATTGGTTTTAGATATGAACATATTAATTATTCAAAAACTATAATATTAAATATTCAAAAATTATATAAGGTCATGGGAGTCAACATTGAAAAATTATACTATTTTATATAAATATGAGAAGATATTGAAAAATTATATTATTTTATATATATGAGAAGATATAGAGGTCATTGATTATTAGAATACAAAGTATTTCCATCATCTTATATCCAAGGAATATGAGAGTCTTTAAAAATATAAATATTTGACATCATTATCTCTTTATTTTTTGGTTTTTACCTCTTGGCATTGGCATTGCATATATAAAGGAGAGATTGTCTAAGAGTGATTGAAACTCTTTGTTATGAGTTTCTTTATTTGTAGAGGGATACTTAATGTTTGAGTCTCAATCATGGGGCTTTGTAGTGGGAGAGAATTTTTCGAACAAATTTTTTGACCCCGTGACTTCTATATCAAGATTACACAACATACATCTTTTTTTATCATCCTTGCCACTTCGTTAATGATGGATTCCTCTCTCGAATTGAGGGATCGAGGGAAATATACAAGGTTTTGAACAACAAATAGGGCACATTTACAACTTATAAAAACCTCAAGCTCTAGCATTCATTATTATATAGCCAGTCTCGATTCACTTAGGCTCTTACATAATGAATGTAGCCAAGAGATGTGTTTGGTGTAGTTGAGGCAAGTACTATTTAAATGTGTTCCTTCTGTAGAAATATCAGTGCATCAATTAAGTTCCATGTGCAATGTAGTCTGGTCATCAATAGGCTCAACACCAATGTGGATATTAGCATTAGTGCAAAGAACTACAAGTTGTCCAAGGCGAAGTTGTGAGGATTGAAATCAGATCTCGCAGCGATAGATCCCTGGTGGGTTTTTAATTTTGTGGACAATGGGATGATTTATGTCACTCACACCCTTCCACTTGTCCTTACCATTTAAATTTTTTATTTTTTTCTTTTGTAGGTGATGCCTCATCACAACAACCTCCATTACATCGTGAGTACCCCGCGATTAAGCATGCTTTGTGTGATAGGACACAATCACAATAAGATTTTGAAGAGAACCCATAGAATGAAGAGGTAGATATTGATGAAATGATTAGTTAGTATAGAGCTAAGAAGAAGAAGCTGGCTAAAAGTACTAAATGATGATGTACATGAATATTTTAATATTTTAATATGTTTTCTTTTTGCTGTAAATATTTCAATGGATTTATATGTTGGATATTGGGGAATTGAGAGTGATGTGAGGGGGGAGGAGGGGGGGGAGGGGCCATAAGAGATTTCTCCTTCACATGGTTGGCCAGGTTCAGTAGATAATAATTTATTGGAGCCATTTAATCTTGGAGCAAACCTCCCTCGATCCAACAGAGCAACAACAAAGTCAATATTGAATTCGTTGTTGTAGTAAACTCAACAAACTTTACCACAATAGGACCAACCTGTATAACCTATACCCTTTACATTAATATTAACTAGATTAATTATCTTTTACATTAATTATTAATCACATCAAGGTGGGGCCGACCTATACCCTTTACATTACAATTAGGGTTACAGGTAGGTCTGACTCTTGAACAATATAGCAAGGGATCTTATACACCCACTAGTACTAATCCATGATGGGCACATCCATAGGGATTTCCATGTCCCTCGCTCACTACATTACACAGAAGAACCACTTATTCACTAGTGCTCAGGCACTAGGATCACGTTCACCTGTGCTCGTCCACAAGCACGTCCACTAAACATATTTTCTTTCCCACTGCATTACATAGAAGAGTCATCTGGAGTTTCTCATCCACTCTTCTGCTCATAGGAGGCTAATACATCATCTTCATTTCTTTTCTCATGATGATGCACCTAGCACTTTCGGATTTCACACATACACCTTGTGCTCAGCCACATGCACGTCCAACTAAACAGATCTCCTTTCTCACTGCGTTACACAGGAGAATCATCTAGAGTTATTCTCAATTCTTTGTAAGGAAGAGGCCATCTCTATGTTCCAACTCTATCTCATATAGGAACCATGCAACCCTCTCAGAGGGTTTATCTCAGGTTTGTAAGTTGGAAAATGTCTCACATAGCTGCAATCATCAACATCTGACAGGTTTGTATGATGAAGAATGTCTCACATAGCTGTAATCATCAACATATAACCCAAGAGTATATTCAACAACCCACAAACTAGATATACCAATAACCTTTTATATGACTAGAAATAAAAACCTCACAAACACCTTGCATAAACAATGATATTGCATTGGAAATATTCAAAGTGATGAATGTGATTTTTTATTTTTTTTAATTACAAACAACATGGACATATTCAAATGCATTTTTTTTGTTGAAATATTCAAAGTGATGAATGTGATTTTTTTTTTTTTAATTACAAACAACATGGACATATTCAAATGCATTTTTTTTGTTGGAGATATTCAAAGGTACTGAATGCATTTTTTTTTAATAAGAGACAACATTTTTTTCAAAGCTTACCTTTCACTTTCAAGGATGACAACTTAAAAAAATAAAATTATTTTTAAATCAGTGTGCCTGTATTAATTGTTGATAGGCTCTAGACCCCGATTTGAGTGCTTGGGCCTCTCAAATTTTCTTCCCCGCACCCAAATTCTATAAATTAAAACACAACAAATTGAAATTCCCGCTGAGGCTCAGAATCACTTCTCACAACTACTGCCCAAGTTGCAATTCTCGTCAAGGCTCAGAATCACTTCTCACAACTACTGCCCAAGATGTCAGCAGAGCGGGCCGGGGTTTGAAGGGGTTTTTTGCAATGGCGAGCACAGGTGAGGTAGAGGACCTTCCACGGGCCAACATTAGGAGAGTGGTGAAGGGGAAGCTGAGCCAGCTAATGAAGAACAATCCAAAAGTGCTCGCATCTTCATACACTACCTCCCACGTAAGTTTAATATTTTCTTATATATTAACTTGGTCATGACTTCACTTCATATACAATCCTATTTAGAGTTCTCTTCTTGTTTTTAGATACTTTGGGTTTCAACAAATTTAACATTTTCTGTTCAAGTGGTGGTGTGGGGTTGATTTTTGATGGGATTCTCTCTCTGACCATTTGGTGGATGGACTGAGCTGAATTTGTCTCAGTTGTTGTTTTGAGAGTCCCTACCTTCTCTGCCCCTCATTTTTGGTCTATCAGTTCAATTCTTATGGAGTACCAAAGGATGCCAAATAGAGTCCGAACCTTAATTCATTATTAGTCTAGTATCTCGTGCCTTGGTCTTAGACTTTGTATTTTAATGAACTCAAAATGTTACCCTCTAAATTTATAGGGTATTTATCTGTTATGATGGGTTTGGGTAGAAATGGGAGATACCCTAATTTTGATGTTGAGTTGGGACTTTTTGTGATTATACCTACATGCTGGCTCTACGAATGCATTGGCTAAGTTATTAGCAATTTTTTTTTTTTACTAATTGAAGAAGACATGTATTAATGTGGAATGAAATCATAACATAAGGATATGCCACTGTAGTAAGATAATTTGCAACATCACATAGATAACAACCACATGTCAATATTGAGATTAGATTTCATTCTGTCAAAAAAAATATAATTGGATTCCGTGGAAGGCAACTTCCACATTGCTTGGAGAAATAGACAGGCTCGCCTCCTTCTCAACACATTTTAGTCACTGTCAATGAGAAAGGTTGTGCATGAACCACATGAGATCAATGTCTGTGGTGATAAAGGTGCCCTCCTTGGCTTCAGGTGCTTCCTTCCTACACTCAAGTGCACCGTGCAACTACTGTGAAGGAAAATGTTGCCCGTTAGATTCCCTCCTTTTCCAAAGAGGAGTCAGCTGCAAAGTTTCCATCCAGTGTTCCATCTTTGGAGGGTCTTAATACAGGTTCTTCAATCAAGGGCACTTCTTTTCCTTCAATGATATCCGTTAAAGATGTGGTTAGATTTGTCAATGGTTCTCAACCCCAACATTTGTCTCATGCTGGAAGATTCACAGTAGAGAGATCAAGCTTCATCCAGGTTCAGAAAGTAACATCAAAATATGTTTATGATAACATTAAAGCCTTCAAAGATGAGGACATGATCTGCTATTTCGACAAATATTGGCCATATTGTGATGCTCCATGAGCCAGATACATGACAATTGGACAATAAATTTCTCGTTAAGATTTTGTGCCTTGGGGATTTTCATAGTTCATTCTAAAGAAGATTCATAGTGGAGATATCTTTCAATCCAAGTTTAGACAGTAACATCAAAATATGTTTTTGATAACATTAAAACCTTCAAACATGACCATCTGATTTGTTGTTTCAACAGAGATTGGCTAATTGTGATTCTTCGTGAGGTGGATAAGTGACAATTGGACAATAAATTTATCGGTAAGATTCTGTGCCTCAGGTATTTTTATAGTTCATTCTTAAGAAGTTGAAGATAGGAAGAGAGTAATGGATGAAGGGCCTTGGATTTGGGGTAGGGATGGCTTCTTCTTGGCGACTCGATTCCCAGAATTAAACCCAGCTCCCTTTTTTGTTTCCTTATCCACTGTCTGGGTGAGAGTCCCAAGTTTACCTATTCTCTTATGGGAAGAGGAGGTTGTGGAAAAAATTGGTGAGTTTTATTGGGTTTGACAGAAGTAAGAGAGATGCAACTTCTTCTATTATGCAAGAATACGTGTATAGGTAGATTTAAGTAAAGGACAACCAATGAGATAATCCTCGAATATAATGGAGTATAATGATCCCAAACTTTGGACTATGAATTTTTTTCATTGGTGTAGGCTCTATTAAGAAATTGGCCATTCAATAGAAACCTACCCAAAAATGATTTATTAGGAAAACAAAACTTATTGGTGTAGGCTCTATTTGGAAATTGGCCCTGTTGTGGTACAGGTCGGCCCTGATGACTTTGTTGTTGTAGTAAAATTTACAACAAAGTCAATGTTGATTTTGTTGTTGTACGAACTATTTATATTATCTGAGTGATGTTTGTAGTAAACTCAACAGCCAAGGTAGCCCCATGGATGGGCTTTGCAGCTACTATTTGGATTTAGATGGCCTCTGGCAATCCATACAACTTTCCCCTAAATTCATACAAGATAAAGGAGATTTTTTAAATTACAACCAAGCGTTGTTGAACAACCTAGGACTAGCCAATGACATTGGAGAGAACTTGGGTCTTCTAGAAAGATTCATACACCACAAGATATTGCTATGGGGCATTATTATTACTGGCTCTCCTACTAGTTCCTTCAATTATGGCCTCATTTGGCTCGTCTTGAATGATAGAATCAATGCTCTTCCATGTTGGGTGATGTGGCTTGCACTATGCCTTGGTGCAAATAGTGAAACATGGTTCAATACAGCTGTCCTTGTCATCAATATGTAAATTTTCCCACAAAGTAGAGGCATGTGCCAGCTTAGCATTTTTGGAACAGGTCAAACAAATACAAGCTCATAGCATCAAAGAAGTTTTTGAGATGGATTCTTTTGTGGGAAATACCCTTATTACAATGTATGAAAAATCCAGGAGCATAGAGGATGTGTCACAAGAATTTGAAAACATGGGTTCACGAGATATTGTATCATGGAATGCTATGATTGCAAGATATGCACAGGATCAAAGGATTGAGGATGAATGCAAAGTTTTTGACAAGATGCCAGAGAAGAATTTGGTTTCATGGAATGCAATGATTGTAGGATATGATCAGACTAGGAATGGTGAGGAATCTCTAAAACTGTTTGTTCTTATGCTATGGAAAGGTATGAAACCAAACCAATCCACCTTCACCATTGTTCTTAGTGCATGTAATAACTTGGAAAAACTGAAACAAGGAAAGCAGATTCAAGCCCAAGTGACCAAAACAGGTTTAGAGAATGATGCCTTTATGGGGAATTCTCTCATTAGGATGTATTGGAAATGTGGAAGTGAAGATGCTTTTCAGGTGTTCGATAAAAGACCTGAGAGGGATGTGGTTTCATGGAATGCAATGCTGGCAGGATATGCTCAACAAGGACTTGGAAAGGAAGCTTTCCAAGTCTTTGAGCAAATGAAAAAGACAAGCACCATTCCAAACAAAATCACCTTTTTTAGTGTTCTGTTTGCATGTATCCATGTTGTTCTAGTAGATGAAGGTAGGCATTGCTTTGAGACTATGAGTAGAGGTTATCACATCACACCAGGGCTCGGTCACTATGCTTGCATGGTTGATCTTATCAGTGATTCTAGGGTTTTGAATCATGCCAAGGACATTATCAATAAAATGTCAATGGAACCATATGCATTTGTGTGGGGAGCCTTGCTTGGTGCCTGCATAATTAATACTAATGTTGATCTAGACAAGTGTGCAACTGAGCACCTATTTGAATTGGAACCACAGAATGTTGGAAACTATGTGCTACTGTCGAATATTTATGTTGTAGCTGGAAGGTGGGATGATGTCCGCAAGGTTAGGGTGATGATGAAATATCAAGGGATGAAAAAAGAGCCAGGTTGTAGTTGGATAGAGGTTAATAACACCTTGCATACATTTCTAACAGAAAGTACTACACATCCACAAAGAAAGAATATATATGCAACATTAGAGGAATTAAGTCAGCAGATGAAAGACTTAGGGTATATATCTGATACAAACTTTGTTTTGCATGACGTGGAAATGGAGCAAAAGGAACATATTCTCTTTTAACATAGTGAAAAGTTAGCCATTGATTTTGGCCTCATCAATTTTCCTTCTAGAATAGATATTCACATCATGAAGAACCTTCATGTATGTGGTGATTGCCATACTGTTACAAAGTTCATCTCTAATATTGTAAAATGACAAATTATTGTGAGAGATGCTAATCGCTTTCACCATTTCAATGATGAGTTTTGTTCTTGTGGGGATTATTGGTGATGTCCAAGGAAACAAACAACATAAATAGAAATTTTGCATTGTTGGCATTGGTTCATAACTAAATTCTTTAAAGCTTTTTCCATTAGAAAAAAAAAAGTATAGAACCTCAAACCAACTTGATTGGCTTTTTATGGGAGCAATGTNGTTCAGTAGATAATAATTTATTGGAGCCATTTAATCTTGGAGCAAACCTCCCTCGATCCAACAGAGCAACAACAAAGTCAATATTGAATTCGTTGTTGTAGTAAACTCAACAAACTTTACCACAATAGGACCAACCTGTATAACCTATACCCTTTACATTAATATTAACTAGATTAATTATCTTTTACATTAATTATTAATCACATCAAGGTGGGGCCGACCTATACCCTTTACATTACAATTAGGGTTACAGGTAGGTCTGACTCTTGAACAATATAGCAAGGGATCTTATACACCCACTAGTACTAATCCATGATGGGCACATCCATAGGGATTTCCATGTCCCTCGCTCACTACATTACACAGAAGAACCACTTATTCACTAGTGCTCAGGCACTAGGATCACGTTCACCTGTGCTCGTCCACAAGCACGTCCACTAAACATATTTTCTTTCCCACTGCATTACATAGAAGAGTCATCTGGAGTTTCTCATCCACTCTTCTGCTCATAGGAGGCTAATACATCATCTTCATTTCTTTTCTCATGATGATGCACCTAGCACTTTCGGATTTCACACATACACCTTGTGCTCAGCCACATGCACGTCCAACTAAACAGATCTCCTTTCTCACTGCGTTACACAGGAGAATCATCTAGAGTTATTCTCAATTCTTTGTAAGGAAGAGGCCATCTCTATGTTCCAACTCTATCTCATATAGGAACCATGCAACCCTCTCAGAGGGTTTATCTCAGGTTTGTAAGTTGGAAAATGTCTCACATAGCTGCAATCATCAACATCTGACAGGTTTGTATGCTGAAGAATGTCTCACATAGCTGTAATCATCAACATATAACCCAAGAGTATATTCAACAACCCACAAACTAGATATACCAATAACCTTTTATACGACTAGAAATAAAAACCTCACAAACACCTTGCATACACAATGATATTGCATTGGAAATATTCAAAGTGATGAATGTGATTTTTTATTTTTTTTAATTACAAACAACATGGACATATTCAAATGCATTTTTTTTGGTTGAAATATTCAAAGTGATGAATGTGATTTTTTTTTTTTTTAATTACAAACAACATGGACATATTCAAATGCATTTTTTTCGTTGGAGATATTCAAAGGTACTGAATGCATTTTTTTTAATAAGAGACAACATTTTTTTAAAAGCTTACCTTTCACTTACAAGGATGACAACTTTAAAAAATAAAATTATTTTTAAATCAGTGTGCCTGTATTAATTGTTGATAGGCTCTAGACCCCGATTTGAGTGCTTGGGCCTCTCAAATTTTCTTCCCCGCGCCCAACTTCTATAAATTAAAACACAACAAATTGAAATTCCCGCCGAGGCTCAGAATCACTTCTCACAACTACTGCCCAAGTTGCAATTCTCGTCGAGGCTCAGAATCACTTCTCACAACTACTGCCCAAGCTGTTAGCAGAGCGGGCCGGGGTTTGAAGGGGTTTGCTGCAATGGCGAGCACAGGTGAGGTAGAGGACCTTCCACGGGCCAACATTAGGAGAGTGGTGAAGGGGAAGCTGAGCCAGCTAATGAAGAACAATCCTTCTTCCTCCGCCAAGGACATCGACAAGGAAGCTCTCTTAGCTTGCTCCAAAAGTGCCCGCATCTTCATACACTACCTCCCACGTAAGTTTAATATTTTCTTATATATTAACTTGGTCATGACTTCACTTCATATACAATCCTATTTAGAGTTCTCTTCTTGTTTTTAGATACTTTGGGTTTCAACAAATTTAACATTTTCTGTTCAAGTGGTGGTGTGGGGTTGATTTTTGATGGGATTCTCTCTCTGACCATTTGGTGGATGGACTGAGCTGAATTTGTCTCAGTTGTTGTTTTGAGAGTCCCTACCTTCTCTGCCCCTCATTTTTGGTCTATCAGTTCAATTCTTATGGAGTACCAAAGGATGCCAAATAGAGTCCGAACCTTAATTCATTATTAGTCTAGTATCTCGTGCCTTGGTCTTAGACTTTGTATTTTAATGAACTCAAAATGTTACCCTCTAAATTTATAGGGTATTTATCTGTTATGATGGGTTTGGGTAGAAATGGGAGATACCCTAATTTTGATGTTGAGTTGGGACTTTTTGTGATTATACCTACATGCTGGCTCTACGAATGCATTGGCTAAGTTATTAGCAATTTTTTTTTTTTACTAATTGAAGAAGACATGTATTAATGTGGAATGAAATCATAACATAAGGATATGCCACTGTAGTAAGATAATTTGCAACATCACATAGATAACAACCACATGTCAATATTGAGATTAGATTTCATTCTGTCAAAAAAAATATAATTGGATTCCGTGGAAGGCAACTTCCACATTGCTTGGAGAAATAGACAGGCTCGCCTCCTTCTCAACACATTTTAGTCACTGTCAATGAGAAAGGTTGTGCATGAACCACATGAGATCAATGTCTGTGGTGATAAAGGTGCCCTCCTTGGCTTCAGGTGCTTCCTTCCTACACTCAAGTGCACCGTGCAACTACTGTGAAGGAAAATGTTGCCCGTTAGATTCCCTCCTTTTCCAAAGAGGAGTCAGCTGCAAAGTTTCCATCCAGTGTTCCATCTTTGGAGGGTCTTAATACAGGTTCTTCAATCAAGGGCACTTCTTTTCCTTCAATGATATCCGTTAAAGATGTGGTTAGATTTGTCAATGGTTCTCAACCCCAACATTTGTCTCATGCTGGAAGATTCACAGTAGAGAGATCAAGCTTCATCCAGGTTCAGAAAGTAACATCAAAATATGTTTATGATAACATTAAAGCCTTCAAAGATGAGGACATGATCTGCTATTTCGACAAATATTGGCCATATTGTGATGCTCCATGAGCCAGATACATGACAATTGGACAATAAATTTCTCGTTAAGATTTTGTGCCTTGGGGATTTTCATAGTTCATTCTAAAGAAGATTCATAGTGGAGATATCTTTCAATCCAAGTTTAGACAGTAACATCAAAATATGTTTTTGATAACATTAAAACCTTCAAACATGACCATCTGATTTGTTGTTTCAACAGAGATTGGCTAATTGTGATTCTTCGTGAGGTGGATAAGTGACAATTGGACAATAAATTTATCGGTAAGATTCTGTGCCTCAGGTATTTTTATAGTTCATTCTTAAGAAGTTGAAGATAGGAAGAGAGTAATGGATGAAGGGCCTTGGATTTGGGGTAGGGATGGCTTCTTCTTGGCGACTCGATTCCCAGAATTAAACCCAGCTCCCTTTTTTGTTTCCTTATCCACTGTCTGGGTGAGAGTCCCAAGTTTACCTATTCTCTTATGGGAAGAGGAGGTTGTGGAAAAAATTGGTGAGTTTTATTGGGTTTGACAGAAGTAAGAGAGATGCAACTTCTTCTATTATGCAAGAATACGTGTATAGGTAGATTTAAGTAAAGGACAACCAATGAGATAATCCTCGAATATAATGGAGTATAATGATCCCAAACTTTGGACTATGAATTTTTTTCATTGGTGTAGGCTCTATTAAGAAATTGGCCATTCAATAGAAACCTACCCAAAAATGATTTATTAGGAAAACAAAACTTATTGGTGTAGGCTCTATTTGGAAATTGGCCCTGTTGTGGTACAGGTCGGCCCTGATGACTTTGTTGTTGTAGTAAAATTTACAACAAAGTCAATGTTGATTTTGTTGTTGTACGAACTATTTATATTATCTGAGTGATGTTTGTAGTAAACTCAACAGCCAAGGTAGCCCCATGGATGGGCTTTGCAGCTACTATTTGGATTTAGATGGCCTCTGGCAATCCATACAACTTTCCCCTAAATTCATACAAGATAAAGGAGATTTTTTAAATTACAACCAAGCGTTGTTGAACAACCTAGGACTAGCCAATGACATTGGAGAGAACTTGGGTCTTCTAGAAAGATTCATACACCACAAGATATTGCTATGGGGCATTATTATTACTGGCTCTCCTACTAGTTCCTTCAATTATGGCCTCATTTGGCTCGTCTTGAATGATAGAATCAATGCTCTTCCATGTTGGGTGATGTGGCTTGCACTATGCCTTGGTGCAAATAGTGAAACATGGTTCAATACAGCTGTCCTTGTCATCAATATGTAAATTTTCCCACAAAGTAGAGGCATGTGCCAGCTTAGCATTTTTGGAACAGGTCAAACAAATACAAGCTCATAGCATCAAAGAAGTTTTTGAGATGGATTCTTTTGTGGGAAATACCCTTATTACAATGTATGAAAAATCCAGGAGCATAGAGGATGTGTCACAAGAATTTGAAAACATGGGTTCACGAGATATTGTATCATGGAATGCTATGATTGCAAGATATGCACAGGATCAAAGGATTGAGGATGAATGCAAAGTTTTTGACAAGATGCCAGAGAAGAATTTGGTTTCATGGAATGCAATGATTGTAGGATATGATCAGACTAGGAATGGTGAGGAATCTCTAAAACTGTTTGTTCTTATGCTATGGAAAGGTATGAAACCAAACCAATCCACCTTCACCATTGTTCTTAGTGCATGTAATAACTTGGAAAAACTGAAACAAGGAAAGCAGATTCAAGCCCAAGTGACCAAAACAGGTTTAGAGAATGATGCCTTTATGGGGAATTCTCTCATTAGGATGTATTGGAAATGTGGAAGTGAAGATGCTTTTCAGGTGTTCGATAAAAGACCTGAGAGGGATGTGGTTTCATGGAATGCAATGCTGGCAGGATATGCTCAACAAGGACTTGGAAAGGAAGCTTTCCAAGTCTTTGAGCAAATGAAAAAGACAAGCACCATTCCAAACAAAATCACCTTTTTTAGTGTTCTGTTTGCATGTATCCATGTTGTTCTAGTAGATGAAGGTAGGCATTGCTTTGAGACTATGAGTAGAGGTTATCACATCACACCAGGGCTCGGTCACTATGCTTGCATGGTTGATCTTATCAGTGATTCTAGGGTTTTGAATCATGCCAAGGACATTATCAATAAAATGTCAATGGAACCATATGCATTTGTGTGGGGAGCCTTGCTTGGTGCCTGCATAATTAATACTAATGTTGATCTAGACAAGTGTGCAACTGAGCACCTATTTGAATTGGAACCACAGAATGTTGGAAACTATGTGCTACTGTCGAATATTTATGTTGTAGCTGGAAGGTGGGATGATGTCCGCAAGGTTAGGGTGATGATGAAATATCAAGGGATGAAAAAAGAGCCAGGTTGTAGTTGGATAGAGGTTAATAACACCTTGCATACATTTCTAACAGAAAGTACTACACATCCACAAAGAAAGAATATATATGCAACATTAGAGGAATTAAGTCAGCAGATGAAAGACTTAGGGTATATATCTGATACAAACTTTGTTTTGCATGACGTGGAAATGGAGCAAAAGGAACATATTCTCTTTTAACATAGTGAAAAGTTAGCCATTGATTTTGGCCTCATCAATTTTCCTTCTAGAATAGATATTCACATCATGAAGAACCTTCATGTATGTGGTGATTGCCATACTGTTACAAAGTTCATCTCTAATATTGTAAAATGACAAATTATTGTGAGAGATGCTAATCGCTTTCACCATTTCAATGATGAGTTTTGTTCTTGTGGGGATTATTGGTGATGTCCAAGGAAACAAACAACATAAATAGAAATTTTGCATTGTTGGCATTGGTTCATAACTAAATTCTTTAAAGCTTTTTCCATTAGAAAAAAAAAAGTATAGAACCTCAAACCAACTTGATTGGCTTTTTATGGGAGCAATGTTTCATGTCAAAGACATGAACCACATAGAGGCACATTCTTTCTGCATAAGTTGTTTCTAGAAGATACCATTTGTTGTTGCAGAAAAAACTTACATGTTGCATGGATAATCACTGCCCAAGGAAGTGTTGGGCATAGGCTAGACATACTTATATTTTTTCAACATCTATCAAGTAATAAACAAAAAAAATATCTGTTGTTGGTAGTTTATATATGAGTAAGTATGACTTGATGCAAACAGGTCTATTACTCAACATAACTTTTACAAAAAAATAAAATCTGAAAGACTATTTTATATGGCATCCATTAGTTGATAGAATATACTTTT
>JZKD02S0790449.1:0-14619 GCA_000966675.3 Picea glauca | reverse complement strand
GTTTACATCATTGACCGGTAATCAAGTGGTTTCTGCCATGTTCGACATTACGACATCTATTCACATGGTTAGATTCGTACTACATCGGGATTGGTAAGAAGACCCTGGGTTGAGTCATTCACTCTGATATACACTTTACCCAGGTTGCGATGAATTTTCTCTTGAATATTGACACATATACTATCACATAGATCCACTTTGTATTGGTTCATGGCTATGTCTTGTCATCTCGTAGATCCACAATGTATTTTTCATGGCTACGATCATTTCATGTCATGGAAGTATAGATCCACGTTGTATGTTTAGTGTCTATACCTTTTTGTCAATATAATTATGGATCCGTAGTGTATTCTATGGTGGCCATACCTAAAAAGTCTTTATCACTCAAGCATAGGTATGCCTGCCTTGGGTTTGAAACATGTCATAATATTTGTTTGATGGTTGTGTGAAGATTTTTCTAGCCTCTCTGCATCCATACCCTTTCTCGAAAAAGTCTACAAAGTATTTCAGTCATCATTGTCTTCTGACTTCGCACTTTGGGGGGCAATCTGTTACACCTCAAAATTACGCATTGCAATGATCACAAATGTCGTCATTACAAGTGTTGTAAGTGTCGCATCTTGTCCGCAAGTGTTGCATCTGGACCACAAGTGTCGCAAGCATCATACTTCCATCTTGCATATGTCGTGCCTCTAGTGACATCATAAGGACACTTAAGACACCTCAAAGACTAGTTTTTAAGAAGATAAATCACTTGACAAGGAGTACAAGCCTCTTGCCACTGGAAAAAACACTAGAAAGTCAATTTTTGGAAGGGAGTGTTCCCCTATGCTCTCTTAGGGAGCGCTGGAACTTTGTACCCTCTTCTAGGGGAGAGATCCAATGCTCTGTGTCCCTTTTGAGGGAGCATTGGACTTTTTTGGGCAAATTTTGGTTTGTTGGAGGAAATGAGGGAGGAATCCCCTCAATCTTTGAGGTTGGTTGGATTCGAATGTGAGTTCAAGGCATGATCTTAGGGAAGATCCACAATTGAAGGAGAGGAATCCTCAAATTATCCTAAATATATCTCAAGTGGTTGGATCTCTCCAAGCTTATATAAGGAGGCCTTCTCATGGTGAAAGGGTACATGGTACATGAAAAGATTGGAGGTATGAAACTTATGATCTCATAGACAACATACAATACATGGATATAGAGAGAGATACCAAACTTATGATCTCATAAGTGGTATTGATAGATGGATATTGAGAATTAAACCAAACTTATGATCCCATAAGTGAGATTCCATTGAAGCATAATTAGTGTAGATTACTTGAGCAAAGGGGTTGGACAAGGAGAGTTGGAAGAAGCTGTCGCACCTTCATCAGAGGATTGTAAGTACTCTTAATTTGTTCTCATTAATATACATACATGCTTGGACTCTTTCTTTCAAGTTTATGTTTGTTCCACATGAACTTTTCTTCAGTAGATAGATCTGTATTTGAGCTAATCTTGGTAGAATAGGAAGTTTGTTGTATCTTTGCTTGTTATACAGGACCTATCGAGGAGCTTAGGATCGAAGCTCAACTTGGACTTTGCGAGGACAAACGTCGTTAACAAGGTACACATTTTTCTTCTTTCTCTTCATATATTAGCTTAATTAGATCTAAAATCATGTCAGTGACCAATGATAGCACCCTTTCTGTCTTGGTTTTAGGGGTCTAGATACCAAGAGGGAATCCGCATATCCCCAGAAGGATTCACGTGTAACAAGGTGTTATGAACCAAGCACCTTGAAAATGATAAGAAGTCAATGAATACAATCCACTTTGAGGGCGGAACCTCCTTTTACAATATATCCAATTCACAAGACAATATATGATGATCCTAAGACTAGGTCTCCTTGGTATATATAGGAGACACATGGTACATTGAAAGGTTCTAGTTGACCTATTAATATAACACTAGAAATGTAATAAGTCAAAATATATGGATTAATAAGGGGTTTTATGTTTAACATGGGGCTTTGTCTAGGGATTAACATGCCCCTCCCCTTTAAACAAGTGTTTTCCTCAACACTTGACTAACCACATGTGTTTCTACAAGAAGAAATCATATTCCTATGTCGCCTTTTCCACTGGTAGGTTCTTCCATTTGACAAGGTACTTAGTAATTGCTCGATTTCACAACTAATTAATCCTTGCTTCAAATTTTGTTTCTGGTTCTAGTATGATTTTCTCTTCTTCATTGATCTATGGTAAAATAGTTTGGAATGAGATCTTATCACTGATTACCTTCTTTTAGAAATAAACATGGAAGACTGGATGTACATGTGAAGATGGGGGCAACTCCAATTTGTAAGCCATACTTCCAATCCTTTGCAACACCTTATAGGGCCCTGAATATTTGGGTGCTAATTTATTGTCCTTATTTTGTCGAGGGACATTTGTTTATATGGTTGTATCCTCAAAATACCTAATCCCCCACTTCAAATTCTCTTTCACTGCAATGTTGATCGGTTTGTTGTTTCATCCTATTTTTTGTTTAACCAAGTTGTCCTTCAATAGTTTGAGAACCTCTTGTTGGTACCCTATATGGTCCTCCACTTCTTGAACCTTTGTAGTCCCTTTCAATGGTGCTATAATAGATGGAGGATGATATCCATAAAGTGACATAAATGGGGAAATGTTTGATGAAGTATGAAAGGATTTGTTTCACCACCATTCTACCAAGGGAAAACACTTGACCCATTATGTCTATTTATGAAAGAAAATAAATGAATATATCCTTCTAGACATTTATTCACTATTTTAGTTTTCCCATTGGATTGAGGATGGTAAGATGAGTTGTGAGCCAATCGAGTACCCAAACAAGAAAATAATTCTGTCCAAAATTTTCCAGTGAAAATTGGATCTCTGTCACTTACAATAATCTTGGGGATTCCATGTAGCTTTTGAACTATTCCCATGAATGTTGTGGCTACTATAATTGCTTTAAAAGGATGATAAAGACAAAACAAATGGGCATACTATGTCAGTTGATCTGTTACTACCATGATGGCATACTTTATACTTTTCACTATGTTGAAACCTAGACTTAGCACCTCAAAACTCCTTCCCTGGTTTTAACATATACCTTCTCAAAAATCCCACTGCCTATGCAATTTTTGTTCTAGTACAGACCATTGCATACATCAAACTACCAACCACACTAGAATACAGAACATGGGACATGTCCTCTTCCTCTTCCCCTGTATTCAGACACTGATCTACATATAACTTTACACTTGTAGGAATAGGGACCTTGAAATGTTTACATCTTGCATATTAAACCTTTGCAATATTGACTCAACATATTTTCTCTGGTTCAACCAAAGTTTCCTCTTTGCCCGATTTTTTTTATTTCCATGCCCAAAATAAAAATTTCAGCACCAATATCTTTCATGTCAAATTTAGACGACAACTGAGTTTTCACATTCTGGACATTTTCCTTGTTGTTTCCTATCAACAACATAACATCCACATACAAGACCAAATAAATAAGACGATCACCTACTAATTTGAAATACACACAGTGATCGGCTTTGATTCTTGTGAAGCCAAGTCCCAATATATAAGTATCAAATTTTTGATACCACATCCTTGGTGATTGATTTAACCCATGCATGGACTTTTCTATCTTGCATACCATCTCTTTCTTTCCCTTCATTGAAAATCCTTCTTGCCGCTTAATGTAGTTTTATTCTTCCAAATCCTCATGTAGGAACATTGTCTTCACATCCATATGTTCTACTTCAAAATCAAAAGCAACAAAAATAGATAAAATAAATAGAATAGAAGTTAACTTGACAACATGAGATCAAATTTCACCAAAGTCAATTCCCTCTAACTAGGAATAACCTTTTTCTATTAACCGAGCTTTGTATTTCTCCACTTTTCCTTGTACATTCGACTTCTTCTTAAACACCCATTTGCTGCCAATGGGGTTTCTTCTAGTCGACGACTCCACTAGATCCCAAGCCTCATTCTTGTCCAAGGCTTCCATTTCTTCAACCATGGATTTTTTCCAGAGTTTTTCCATCCTTTGAATCCACTACCTCCCTAAAAATTCTAGGATCATCATCAATAATAAACAAAACAAAATTCGAATGGAAATTAGATGGAATATACCTTTTTGATTACCTTATTTCCTGAACTGATCTCCTCAATACTAGGGTATGAGGTTCTTGTTTTTTCGATTCTCGCTCTGCTGTAGAGTCTGATTCATTATCCTTCAATTCAAACTCTATTTTCTCTAGTTCTTCATTTGTTGGTAGGACCTCATGTTTGACAACATCTTTGATTTCTCTAAAAACCACATCTCTACTATAAACTACCTTCTTAGTTTCTGAGTTCCAAAGCTTATAACCTTTTAGACCATCTTTATAGCCAATAAAGATACACTTTTTATCCTTTTTATCCAACTTACTCCTATTTTCCTTTGGAATGTGTACATAAGCATCACAGTAAAAAACCTTGAGATGTGTNGTTTACATCATTGACCGGTAATCAAGTGGTTTCTGCCATGTTCGACATTACGACATCTATTCACATGGTTAGATTCGTACTACATCGGGATTGGTAAGAAGACCCTGGGTTGAGTCATTCACTCTGATATACACTTTACCCAGGTTGCGATGAATTTTCTCTTGAATATTGACACATATACTATCACATAGATCCACTTTGTATTGGTTCATGGCTATGTCTTGTCATCTCGTAGATCCACAATGTATTTTTCATGGCTACGATCATTTCATGTCATGGAAGTATAGATCCACGTTGTATGTTTAGTGTCTATACCTTTTTGTCAATATAATTATGGATCCGTAGTGTATTCTATGGTGGCCATACCTAAAAAGTCTTTATCACTCAAGCATAGGTATGCCTGCCTTGGGTTTGAAACATGTCATAATATTTATTTGATGGTTGTGTGCAGATTTTTCTAGCCTCTCTGCATCCATACCCTTTGTCGAAAAAGTCTACAATGATCACAAATGTCGTCATTACAAGTGTTGTAAGTGTCGCATCTTGTCCGCAAGTGTCGCATCTTGGCCACAAGTGTCGCAAGCATCATACTTCCATCTTGCATATGTCGTGCCTCTAGTGACATCATAAGGACACTTAAGACACCTCAAAGACTAGTTTTTAAGAAGAGAAATCACTTGACAAGGAGTACAAGCCTCTTGCCACTGGAAAAAACACTAGAAAGTCAATTTTTGGAAGGGAGCGCTCCCCTATGCTCTCTTAGGGAGCGCTGGCACTTTGTACCCTCTTCTAGGGGAGAGATCCAATGCTCTGTGTCCCTTTTGAGGGAGCACTGGCCTTTTTTGGGCGAATTTTGGTTTGTTGGAGGAAATGAGGGAAGAATCCCCTCAATCTTTGAGGTTGGTTGGATTCGAATATGAGTTCAAGGCATGATCTTAGGGAAGATCCACAATTGAAGGAGAGGAATCCTCAACTTATCCTAAATATATCTCAAGTGGTTGGATCTCTCCAAGCTTATATAAGGAGGCCTTCTCATGGTGAAAGGGTACATGGTACATGAAAAGATTGGAGGTATGAAACTTATGATCTCATAGACAACATACAATACATGGATATAGAGAGAGATACCAAACTTATGATCTCATAAGTGGTATTGATAGATGGATATTGAGAATTAAACCAAACTTATGATCCCATAAGTGAGATTCCATTGAAGCATAATTAGTGTAGATTACTTGAGCAAAGGGGTTGGACAAGGAGAGTTGGAAGAAGCTGTCGCACCTTCATCAGAGGATTGTAAGTACTCTTAATTTGTTCTCATTAATATACATACATGCTTGGACTCTTTCTTTCAAGTTTATGTTTGTTCCACATGAACTTTTCTTCAGTAGATAGATCTGTATTTGAGCTAATCTTGGTAGAATAGGAAGTTTGTTGTATCTTTGCTTGTTATACAGGACCTATCGAGGAGCTTAGGATCGAAGCTCAACTTGGACTTTGCGAGGACAAACGTCGTTAACAAGGTACACATTTTTCTTCTTTCTCTTCATATATTAGCTTAATTAGATCTAAAATCATGTCAGTGACCAATGATAGCACCCTTTCTGTCTTGGTTTTAGGGGTCTAGATACCAAGAGGGAATCCGCATATCCCCAGAAGGATTCACGTGTAACAAGGTGTTATGAACCAAGCACCTTGAAAATGATAAGAAGTCAATGAATACAATCCACTTTGAGGGCGGAACCTCCTTTTACAATATATCCAATTCACAAGACAATATATGATGATCCTAAGACTAGGTCTCCTTGGTATATATAGGAGACACATGGTACATTGAAAGGTTCTAGTTGACCTATTAATATAACACTAGAAATGTAATAAGTCAAAATATATGGATTAATAAGGGGTTTTATGTTTAACATGGGGCTTTGTCTAGGGATTAACATGCCCCTCCCCTTTAAACAAGTGTTTTCCTCAACACTTGACTAACCACATGTGTTTCTACAAGAAGAAATCATATTCCTATGTCGCCTTTTCCACTGGTAGGTTCTTCCATTTGACAAGGTACTTAGTAATTGCTCGATTTCACAACTAATTAATCCTTGCTTCAAATTTTGTTTCTGGTTCTAGTATGATTTTCTCTTCTTCATTGATCTATGGTAAAATAGTTTGGAATGAGATCTTATCACTGATTACCTTCTTTTAGAAATAAACATGGAAGACTGGATGTACATGTGAAGATGGGGGCAACTCCAATTTGTAAGCCATACTTCCAATCCTTTGCAACACCTTATAGGGCCCTGAATATTTGGGTGCTAATTTATTGTCCTTATTTTGTCGAGGGACATTTGTTTATATGGTTGTATCCTCAAAATACCTAATCCCCCACTTCAAATTCTCTTTCACTGCAATGTTGATCGGTTTGTTGTTTCATCCTATTTTTTGTTTAACCAAGTTGTCCTTCAATAGTTTGAGAACCTCTTGTTGGTACCCTATATGGTCCTCCACTTCTTGAACCTTTGTAGTCCCTTTCAATGGTGCTATAATAGATGGAGGATGATATCCATAAAGTGACATAAATGGGGAAATGTTTGATGAAGTATGAAAGGATTTGTTTCACCACCATTCTACCAAGGGAAAACACTTGACCCATTATGTCTATTTATGAAAGAAAATAAATGAATATATCCTTCTAGACATTTATTCACTATTTTAGTTTTCCCATTGGATTGAGGATGGTAAGATGAGTTGTGAGCCAATCGAGTACCCAAACAAGAAAATAATTCTGTCCAAAATTTTCCAGTGAAAATTGGATCTCTGTCACTTACAATAATCTTGGGGATTCCATGTAGCTTTTGAACTATTCCCATGAATGTTGTGGCTACTATAATTGCTTTAAAAGGATGATAAAGACAAAACAAATGGGCATACTATGTCAGTTGATCTGTTACTACCATGATGGCATACTTTATACTTTTCACTATGTTGAAACCTAGACTTAGCACCTCAAAACTCCTTCCCTGGTTTTAACATATACCTTCTCAAAAATCCCACTGCCTATGCAATTTTTGTTCTAGTACAGACCATTGCATACATCAAACTACCAACCACACTAGAATACAGAACATGGGACATGTCCTCTTCCTCTTCCCCTGTATTCAGACACTGATCTACATATAACTTTACACTTGTAGGAATAGGGACCTTGAAATGTTTACATCTTGCATATTAAACCTTTGCAATATTGACTCAACATATTTTCTCTGGTTCAACCAAAGTTTCCTCTTTGCCCGATTTTTTTTATTTCCATGCCCAAAATAAAAATTTCAGCACCAATATCTTTCATGTCAAATTTAGACGACAACTGAGTTTTCACATTCTGGACATTTTCCTTGTTGTTTCCTATCAACAACATAACATCCACATACAAGACCAAATAAATAAGACGATCACCTACTAATTTGAAATACACACAGTGATCGGCTTTGATTCTTGTGAAGCCAAGTCCCAATATATAAGTATCAAATTTTTGATACCACATCCTTGGTGATTGATTTAACCCATGCATGGACTTTTCTATCTTGCATACCATCTCTTTCTTTCCCTTCATTGAAAATCCTTCTTGCCGCTTAATGTAGTTTTATTCTTCCAAATCCTCATGTAGGAACATTGTCTTCACATCCATATGTTCTACTTCAAAATCAAAAGCAACAAAAATAGATAAAATAAATAGAATAGAAGTTAACTTGACAACATGAGATCAAATTTCACCAAAGTCAATTCCCTCTAACTAGGAATAACCTTTTTCTATTAACCGAGCTTTGTATTTCTCCACTTTTCCTTGTACATTCGACTTCTTCTTAAACACCCATTTGCTGCCAATGGGGTTTCTTCTAGTCGACGACTCCACTAGATCCCAAGCCTCATTCTTGTCCAAGGCTTCCATTTCTTCAACCATGGATTTTTTCCAGAGTTTTTCCATCCTTTGAATCCACTACCTCCCTAAAAATTCTAGGATCATCATCAATAATAAACAAAACAAAATTCGAATGGAAATTAGATGGAATATACCTTTTTGATTACCTTATTTCCTGAACTGATCTCCTCAATACTAGGGTATGAGGTTCTTGTTTTTTCGATTCTCGCTCTGCTGTAGAGTCTGATTCATTATCCTTCAATTCAAACTCTATTTTCTCTAGTTCTTCATTTGTTGGTAGGACCTCATGTTTGACAACATCTTTGATTTCTCTAAAAACCACATCTCTACTATAAACTACCTTCTTAGTTTCTGAGTTCCAAAGCTTATAACCTTTTAGACCATCTTTATAGCCAATAAAGATACACTTTTTATCCTTTTTATCCAACTTACTCCTATTTTCCTTTGGAATGTGTACATAAGCATCACAGTAAAAAACCTTGAGATGTGTCAGAGAGGGTCTCTTACCAGTCCATACCTCATGTGGAGTTATGTCATCTAATGATGATGAGGGTGATCGATTTAGTAGGTAACATACAGTGTCCACCACCTCTACCCATAATTCTTGTCCCAACCCGAATGCTCCTTTCTCTTTCCATCAACATCTTGTTCATCCTTTCTACAACTCCATTATGTTGAAGTGTGTATGGAGTAGTATTTTTCCTTGTTATACCACATTTCTTATATAATTAATTGAATTCATTCCCACATAATTCCCCACCATTATCTGTTCTCAGCTCCTTAATTTTATTCTTTGTCTGATTTTCCACAAGAGCCTTAAACCTTTAAATTTTTCAAAGACTTCAAATTTATTCCTAAGGAAATAAATCCATGTATTCTTCGAGAAGTCATCTATAAATGAGACATAGTACACAAATTTACTTAGTGAATTGTCACAGGTCCAAACACATCACTGTGCACCAACTATAAAATTCCCCCTTCTCTTGTATCACCATAGGAGAATCTTAATCGATTATGCTTCCCATAGAAACAATGTTCACATAAATCAATGTCCAGAGAGAAATTTGACATACCTTCAATCGTACCTTTACCATGTAGTACTCGAAGCCCCTTCTCTCCAGTATGCCTCAGTATTTGATGCTACAACATAATCTTTTCTCCATAAACTACAAGATTTTTTCCTTCTTCAACTCCGATCTTAGGAACAATGAAATTGTTGGACCCATAACTAATATTATTTTTCAACAACTTATACAAAGTTCCAATCTGAACTCCCTTCATCAACACCATTGCTCCTTGAACCACTCTATAGGTTTCCTTTTCAAACAATATTTTTACACCTGTATCATCCATCTTGCTTACATAAATCAAATTGCTGGTCAATCCTGGGATGTGAAGAACACTAGGGAGTGTTCTAATCCCCATGAGCTTCAAATTTCATTTTTCTCGTCCTACGATTTTGGCTGTAGATTCATCTCCTAAATAAACATCACACCCATAATAACTTTCATACTCATAGAACCACTCCATGTGAGGAGTCATATGAAAGGATGCACCTGAGTCGACCAACCATGATTCATTTTATGCATACATGCTTGAAGAATCCAATTACACTTCACCTCCTTCATCCGCAGAGGTTTTTTCTTCTGTATAAGGGGCATCATCATATCCCTTCCCTCTCTCAACACTTTTGGATCTACCTTGTTACTTGTAATTCCATTCTTTTCCACATCTCAAACATACCTTTACGATTTTTCTTGGAGATTTAGATATCCCACTTGATGACTTATTTTTATTTCTTTCCTGGGAGCATCCTCTTACAAATAAAACACAGGTGCTCTGGATTTCCATGTTTTTCTGCCTCATCTCCTCCGACAACTAGAATGTGACCACATCATCAAAAATTAAATTAGTTTCATTACTGCCTATGGCCACAATCATATTATCCCACGAATCTAGTAAAGAACATAATAAACTGATACACTTATCTTCATCATAAATATTAATGTCAATAGACAATAACTGACTTACCACAGTATTGAAGGCATTAAGATGCTATGTTACCAAGTCTCCATCTTTCATCCTCAGGTTGTACAACTTCTTCCTAGGAAAAGTTTGTTTACCAGGGACTTATACTAATAAAAATACCCTAATTTATTCTATAATTCCTTGATTGTAGCTTCCTCTGACACATTCGGTAATACCAAATCTGAGAGACACAACCAGATTGTGCTCTTTGTCTTCCGATCCATTTTTTTCCAATCTTATATTGACATTCATGTAGGTGCAATACCTAGATCTACAATGAACCATTGATCTTTTTCTACCAAAATATCTTCCATCTTGAGCTTCCACAACTCAAAACTTTTCCCATTAAATTTTTTGATCTCTATTTTTGAACTACTTTCCATTTCTTTTCACCACAATAGTTGATACCATAGATGGCCCACTGTAACAAGGTTTATCATAGACCCATGCCAAACCCTTAGTCACAAAGACATCCCCATGAATCTTTAAACATTTTACAATAATGCAATGCACACACATATTCTTAACAAAAAAAAAAAAACAATTGCAATCACACATATACAAAGAAATTTGCCTTGGAAACCAAACTGGGAAAACCAACAACCTATTTTAGAGCCACACCTCTAATTATATTCATGATCAAACTTCATTGTTTACAATACAATATATAGGATCCTGCGGCATCCAAATAACCCCTTATCCACTGACCTGGATTAGATTACAAATTTAATTCCTTAACCATAATTAGAAAACCATGGGTTGAAATACAATGCACCACTAAACCGCCAAAGGAGGAAAACCGCCCAAAAATTTGGTGAATAAACCCCCAATTTTTTTTTGGGGGGTTCCTCCCCCAAAACCCCTAATAGGGGGACCCAAAATTATGTAAATAATATAACACATACCCAACATATACCTCCTATAGATCCCATTGTTCAACTGTAATAATCCCAGTCTAGCTCTACCATGTCTTAGACACTTGCCAGGCTGTCTAAGTCCTTCGTGTAGACTACCTATGACTTTTCCAACATCCAAGTTGTTCACTATGCCGAAACCTAGACTTAGCACCTCATAAATCCTTGTTCACTTCTTATGATTTATGATGAATGAATTCCTTTACACAATGATTGCATCCTCTTTATATATGTGGGAGGTGCCCAATTGTTTCCTTCTTCTAAAGTTCCTTTCAATGTGCCTAGTGCCCAAGTGAACTAAAAAATGCAATGCATTCCACTCAATATGAAACAAACTCCTCAACATATTCCAAGACTTGAAACGTTCATACCTCTGGGTTCACATTCTCCTAAAAATGTGCATTACTTCCCAAGGCTCCCAAGTCTCATGCACCCAATGGTTACAATTGTTCCACTTGAACAATGTCTAAGGTGCATTCACCATTTCTTGCACTTCACGGTCATCTTGATCCAATGTATCCATCCATCCATGTGGGGCATGCCAAAGCATTCAAGAAACTAATTCCCATGGATTGAGGCATTGTCACCCATATGCCAAGGCACTGCTACCCAATGCATCCATGGACCAAGGAGCATCTACATCCACCATCCAAATACTTGTGCAACTTCTATAAGAAGTCACTTCCACAAAAACACTCATCTTTATGACTATGCTTGATGAATCACTTTTGCTAGCTTCTTTAGCACTTGAGTGTGACTTGCCATTGTATAAGATCACCAAGGCATGAACATGCTTGGCAATGAATGTATCAACAAATGGGTAGGGGTGCCCATTGCCAAATCCAAGGAATAGGTGTTATGAACTAAGCACCTTGAAAATGATAAAAAGTCAATTAATACAATCCACTTCGAGGGGGAAACCTCCTTTTACAATTTATCAAATTCACAAAACAATATATGATGATCCTAAGACTAGGTCTCCTTGGTATATATAGGAGACACATGGTACATTGAAAGGTTCTAGCCGACCTATTAATATAACACTAGAAATGTAATAACTCAAAATCTATAGCTTAATAAGGGGTTTTATGTTTAACATGGGGATTTTTCCAGGGCTTAACATGCCCCTCCCCTTCAAACAAGTGTTTTCCTCAACACTTGACTAACTGTAGGTGTTTCTACAAGAATAAATAATATTCCTATGTCGCCTCTTCCACTGGTAGGTTCTTCCATTTGATAAGGTACTTAGTAGTTGCTCGATTTCACAACCAATTAATCCTTGCTTCAAATTTTGTTTCTGGTTCTAGTATGATTTTCCCTTCTTCATTGATCTATGGTAAAATAGTTTGGATTTGGATATTTTCATTGATTACCTTCTTTAAGAAATAAACATGGAAGACTGGATGTACACGTGAATATGGGGGCAACTCCAATTTGTAAGCCATACTTCCAATCCTCTACAACACATTATAGGGCCCCAGATATTTGGGTGCTAATTTATTGTCCTTATTTTGTTGAGGTACATTTGTTTATATGGTTGTATCCTCAAAATACCTAATCCCCCACTTCAAATCCCCTTTCACTGCAATGTTGATCTTCTTGTTGTTTATTCCTATTTTGTGCTATAACCAAGTTTTCATTCAATAGTTTGAGAACCTCTTGTTGGTACCATATATGGTCCTCCACTTCTTGAACCTTTGCAGTCCCTTTCAAGGGTGATGTAATAGATGGAGGATGATATCCATAAANAGGTCTCAGGACATCGTGGTCTCAGCTCAGGGGTGGCTAGTGGTAAATCCATTAGGAGTCACTACGCCTACGGTTGGGTGGAAACGAGCACCCCTCTCAGCAGTTGCTTCCATTGGTGAAGTTATTTCTGATAAGTGTTTTGCTTATATTGTATTTGAAATTAATATGCTGTCACATATGTGCATAGACTTGTGAAATTGTAACTGTTTCCTGTGTAATAATTCCTCTGTAGTAATTGATGATAAGGAGTAGATATTAGCTCATAGAACTGTGAAATTGTGAAGGATTTGCAGCATGCGAGTGTCTGCATAATGTTTGATATGAATAGGTTGATATATGCTTATCACAAAGGATACCATGCATGAATTACGTCGATAAAATGAAGCTAACCAGCCCCAGCCGTCCTCGGGAAGTGTTCTTCCTTTATCCGCTTCCGGAAATGCCCCGGTAAGGATCTCTTCACAGAGATTCCCTCCTTGGAAAGGTTCACCAAGAACCCAGAATAAGGATTCGAACGCACAGGCCTTATTAACCCTATACGAGGAGGAGCAACCCCATTAAGGTTCCGAGATAGTAGTGTTGTGAGAGGAAATAAGTCGACGGATGAGATCTCGTCGGAGGACCCATAGTCATTCACGTCCATTAGATGGACGGAAGTAATGAAGGCGTTACATACCTTGACCCTTTGTCCTCTATCATCGTGAACAACGAGAAGTTGGGATCGTAAACTCCAAGACCCAAACGAACGAATCTAGATCGTTAGATCTCGGTCCAATTGCCCGTCATCCGTTGGATCTGGAGAAGCGGCGCAGGGGTTGAGCGTAGGGGTAGGCATGCGAGGAAATGATCTGAACCGTCGGATCTTAGATCATAGCCCCGACAACCGTCAGATCTCGAGAAGATGCGTCGGAGTTAAACTCTAGGGTGTAGAGGAAGAGTCCTAACCGTTGATCTCGGAAGGACACGTGTCAACATCCCAGAGAAGTCATCGAGACAACAGGGTCATCGGGGTTTTGTTAAGTCTGAGAATCGATACCTTATGGTCCTCGAAATCCCGAGAATGGATCCTAGCCATTGATCTTGGCAGGACACGTGTCAGTGTTTGGGAGGCGTCGGGATTTTTACCATCGGAGATTTGGGGAGTATAGAACCATTACATATTGAAATCGCGATACGCGATTTCCCGATCAGATCTGGACTGTCCATTGTGCAGGACACGTGTCAGGAGATCCTGTAAATTCCAGGATCGGGAAATCGGGGTTTCCGGAAACAAAAGACTCATACATAATGAAATCGCGATACGCGATTTCCCGATAGGATCTAATCCGTCCAACAGCAGGGACACGTGGCAGAGGATCCCGGAGAGTCGGAGTTCGGGGTATCGGGATTTCTGGAGTCGTGCAACTTGTGCACAAAGGAATCACGATACACGATTTTCCGATACAATCTGAATCGTCCATTTGAGGAACATGTGTCGGAGATCCGG
>JZKD02S0790427.1:0-14619 GCA_000966675.3 Picea glauca | reverse complement strand
TTTTTATTGCCTTCTCGGGGATCCCCTAGGCGAAGCATCTCTAGGTTTTATTTCCTATGGCTTTTATCTTTTACCAGCTACTTTTACCCCCTGGGCCTTTAGCCCCTTCTTCCCATAGGAAAAGATGTACCCTGGAAGGTCATCCTAATGGCCAGACTAGGGGAATGGGATTTAATGAGCGGGGTATAAGATGAAAAAGTGATAAGATGGTGGGAGTGGACGATGGCTCTGCAAACCCCCCTTGGTGGCTAACCAAAACCCATGAATACCGGCTTGCTAAGTTGCTCCATCAATCACTCGAACAATGGTCAAGTGGATTAGTGTAAGATCCAAGCAGTCATCCGAAATGAAAGGAACCTAATGCATATATAAGAAGGTTGAAACGATCAAATATGACACATACCATGATACCTCAGACCAATTACCTCATGGAGCAAGAGTCCTCTCTGATGCAAACCCAGGCCGATAGTGATGGAAGCTGGTACTGCTGACAGGACAAGTCTAGCCGAGAAGAAGAAAGATGGGCCCTCCAGGGCCATGCTCAAGTCACTCCTGCTCTCGGTACTCCATGTCTAGGACCATGTGGGCCTCGAGACATGATCTCCTAGTTATCCCTAGATATCGGGGATAACATGAACCTTTATTTCTTCACATGTAAAATGTTGTTCAAGTCCCCCCCCGCCTTTTTTAGATTTTAAATTATAGTAATGGTTATAATGGGTTTTGAAAAAATACACACTCATGTGAAGAAATTAAGTTATTAAGAGGATATAAAGTCTTAACGAGGTATGTTGTTTTGGTAGACTATGATAGGAACTCTGAAACCTATAATGCAAACCATGATGAAGATTGCAGGATTTGCCAAAAACCTGAAAATAAGAGATAATCAAGGATTAATGAAAAGATATGGAGGATATGGGAACAAAAAAAGACCCTAGGATTTTGCAAATCTAGCAGAAAATTTGGTGAAGAACTTTAATTTTTAATGGTGCGCATTCGAGTGCTAACATTGGATCCAATCACCTTATCCATTGGGCTATGGAGTCATCAATGTAACCAACCTCTAAAAATTGCCAAAAAATGTCGCTTATTCAAACAACTAACTGATAAACCTGCTGCAAACGGAAGGAAAACAAATTCTCGAGAAGCGAGCTTATTTCCTACACTACCCTACCTCTAACTAGATCTGGAACTTGGTCAAGTAAAAGAAGATTTCCACAACAATCATTCAAGTAACTTGTGGGCTGAAATGATCTCATCTATGCCACTAATCAATGAATGATAACAAAAATATAGCAACAGTGACATAAACAATTTTAGAAAACCATATTCACCCATGAATATTAGTGAAATAATGAAATCTGAAATTTTCATAAAATCTAAAGCATATGACTCCATATAAGTTGCAACTGGATCTTTGAAACTAAGATTGGCAACATGTTGATTCAAAAAAAATAAATCTCCATGCATACATCCTCCTTTGCTTAAAAACAAATAACCTTTTTGTCCTTTCGAAATCAACTCTTGATCATCACGAGAGACAGTTTCTTCTTCAGAATAATGATCACAAGATAATTGTACAACATGATTTAAAGCATATTGATAATGATCAGCTAACAACATTTAATTATCTATACAATTATCTGCTACTGTATGCTCAAAATGTTTTGGAATTTGATCATAAGCATAACATGCATCCTTATCCATAGAGAAATATGAGAATACTGAATAATCATGTTCAAAATGTAAAACATACTCACAATCTTGCTACTCCTCTTGTGCAGGCATATTTTCAAAGTATGCTTGATCTCAAATCCTCTTGCGAGCCCGAATGTTCTCTTCAGCTTATTCTGAATCTTCAAACAAGCCTCTTAAAGATGAATATTTTATTTCTCTTGGGAGAAGGACAAGGTCTGAATGTCGAGCCATTTCATAGTACGCCATGGAAGCTGTCTTGGAACGTCGAATTTCCAATGGCATGCTATGATAAACACTGTAAAACCTCTTGTTGAAGACAACCAACAATTCTTCTTCACCTCTCCTCAAAGAATTAAAATCATCCAAGTACTGATCAAGGGATTTGTTCTCACCCCAACACTTTAAAAAGGCATTGCATAGCTCGATCCAAGAACCAATAGAATCGACTCCCAAACCTTTAAACCACACATCAACATGTCCAAAAAAATATTTGGAGAACAACCGCATTATAACATCATCATGTACTATTTCAAATTGATCAACAAAGTTCACAAAGGATTCCAAATGCCTCTTAGTTGTAACATGATCTTCTCCAGAAAACTGGGGAAGATACTTGAAGAAATCAAGAGGGAAAGGATGAAGATAAGATGACAACCTTAAAGGTTTAAACATCTTGTTTCTGATTCTAAATTGAAAATATGTGGGCTGAAAATGAATCTTAGCAAACTGAGGGTAAGGTTCGACAGTGAGAGTAGAAGGTGATAAGTTTTGATAAAGAGATAAATCAGATTCATTATCCTCACATTTACAAGGCTGGTCGATTTCAGGAAGGACTTGAATACATACATTATCCTTGTGAAAAGGCTGAGGTGAGGAGATATGATCCACGTCTACAAAACAAGCAGAATGGAGATCATCCTCTTCCAACGATACAAATTATTGTTGATGATCATCAGAGTAAACAAAGAAAAGGATAATCCTTTTGATATGTAAAGGGAAAGAGAGAAATGCATTGATAAAGAAAAATAAGAGTTCATGAAGAAATCTCATACACTAATGCCTGGATTTTCCCATCCGTATTTTCATTTTTCTGTCAGCAAGATTCTTCCTCTAGTGGAGTCTTTGATGGTGGAGTCGCCAGGTAGATAATTACAGTCATTGTTTGTGTCCCTCTCTTGTCTACCATCAAGAGTTGGATCTATGTCATTCTCCCAGGGAATATAGCTTCACACTCCTTCCCTGAAAATGACGCCATTTATGTTATCACTCAATGAGTCACACTAGACTCTAAATTAGGTGACCTTGCTAACATACAAATAATTTGAGTTTTAAACTTGAAAGATAAGCTTTAGAGTCATAGGGATTTGACCATAAGAACAATCAGATTCATCTACTGTACACATTCCCAACTATATCCTTCAACAAAAGTGGCCTTAGAAACTTCATATTAGACAATAGGCTTGATAAATGAATGAGAAAAATAAAAATGTGATCTGAACATGTCAGAGATACTTCCAACACTTATGATAGTAAAATCCTAGTGAAAATTTGTGTATTAACAAATTCTATATCACCAATGAAAAGAAAAAAAACCTCACTCAATCATTGTATGAATAAGAAGAAGAGTAAATCAGTCACTAATTAATATTAGTACACAGAGGAAAACAAAAGTGAAAAGGAAAATCTAATCTTTATTGATGGGAATCACAGATCTGAAAAAATACAGAGAATGAAAAGTACATAGTGATAACCACTTCTGAATTCCTCTTGGTCTAAAGACCCTCCCCCTTTGCTCCTTCTAACCTCCTATCAGACTTACAATATTATTTTTATATCTTCCACTGTCAGTGATAGTGCTATCATTCGAATCACAACCCTATACTAGGATTTCTGTGCCCTCAAAATGGAGAGGTGACATCTGGATAACAAAAAATAACTAAAAAGCTAAAAACTAGGGTAATGTTGGCCATGCCCCTAACATTTCTTTATGATGATGAACTATCCCTTTTGAGTGCTTCTCCCTTTGACAGGTGGCCCTCCAACTCATAACTAATCTTCTAGCAACTAGCAAGATCCATCAAACACCTGACAATTGCTTACTCCCTTCAAAACTCCAGAACAAGAATTCAGAGCACATTTTGCAGCGCATGTCTGCAAGACATGCAATGCTTTGCATTGCAAAAATTAGTTGTATACTATGTTTTCATTAACTTGAGTTTCTTTAACACCTTGCAGAGGTTTGGAGATTAGAACAAGGTTGCAAAAAGTGTCATAATTAATTGTTGAGCTGCTTCAATTGCCACAACCCTGTTTCTTCATCATTTTCTTTAAAAACTCAAACTCCAATAGAGCTAAGATTCAATGCAAAAACTTGGTCTTTAACATCTTCAAGGAATTATTTGATCTTATGCATTTGTCAAATAACTGATGTAATATGCACATGATAACTTTTGTAAAACATTTCTATAACTGCTTAGATGCGATGCCATACTATGTCTCCTAAAATACATCCTTATCCCACTTGAACCTTTCAATCAATACCAAGCTGTCTATCTGCCTCACGCATCCTGTTTTCCTTCTCTGCAAGAAATCCTTGCTTAGTTAGGTTGAAGAGCTCCAATGGAAAATGGACCAAATGCACTAGACCACTGGAAAACATGTAGCCAAACCATGATAGGATTAGACCCATATGGAGAGATGTAGACTATTTCACATGCAAGAGCTCCTATTTCCATCATTGCTTCTTCTAATATATCAATTTCTTCATCACATATAGAATTCCAAAACTCAATAGCTTGAAGAGAAACATGATCTTCATCTATTTTGGCAACCTTTTCTGTAATAGAAATTATGTCTTGCATGTAAGCGACAAGCTTCTCATAATATGTAGAAGATATTGACACTAGGCATTCAAGAGAAACTTGTCGAATCTTACTTCTGGAGACATGGTTGCTACACACACTACTATCATAATATAATCTCTCTCTACATCATTATCAAAATTTGTTTGAGAAAAATTCAAAGCATTATACAATGCTCGAGTAGCAGCAAGCCTGAACTCATTGTTAAGCTTGGATGCATTCATTCCCTACACAACAAATGTAAGGCTGGAATTCACCTGATCCTGAGTAAGAGTATTTGCAATAACCTCCTGACAAATATATCCAAGATTTCTAGAGTGGCATGTTTGAGATGTGCGGGTGGTTCCATTTGTTCTATGGATGATTTGTTGAAGTATCGAGGATATACACTGGAAACGATTCATCTACCTGCAACTTGAAAGAAACAAAAAAGAAAGACATTCATCCTCCAAACAAATTCTGTATGCTCACATGGAAACCCATGAACAAACCTGTTAACATCTACACAATACATATACTAAACCCCACAACTTTCTCCTTAACACTTGGAGCTACGATCTGCTGATAGCAAGCTTCCAAACCCTACAACTTGACACCATATGCCTTAAACCATGCAACTGTCAATTGTTTGCATTGACAACTCTGTGTTTTTTTACAATTCAGCATATGGGACATATCCTGCATAAATGGAGGAAATAACATATTTAATCTTTAAATACACCAATACTCCTAAAGGTCTTTCATGAGTTATGTACAAGGTATGATCTCATGGGCTTGGCACTCCTGTGTATTGTCTATCTTGAGCGGAAAAACTCGACGATGCACAAGGTTGTTAGCATTTAAATCTCAACACTTGGCGTATCAATGCATTGTGCAAAGCCTGCATGGTATCTTCCCATGACACTTGGTGAAAATGTTATCGAACAGGGAATCAAGGATGGACCTCTCCAATTGAGAGATGGTTGTTATGCTCTGCATTTTTATTTATGTGCAGGAAGGATATCCCACATTGCTTGAGGAAAATAAAAAGTTTCCTTTATGAATGACAACGTTCTCAAATTATTTTGACATGTTGTGCACAAATAAATCCTTGTAGGCTCCTCCTCCTTCATGGATTGGCAATTGGCGCTGGGCTTTGTGTTATGTGTTGGTGTAGGTGCTTGGATCAACAACTCTGGGCTCGGATGATTGGAGATTAGGCCTGTAGTCCCAATATTTTTTGGTCAAAATAATAAGCCCGAGGAAAGCTAAAAATCCAAAATGAACCTTTGTTTCTTCACATGTAAAATGTTTTTTCAAGCCCCCCCCCCTTTTTTTAGATTTTAAAACATAATAATGGTTATAATGGGTTTTGAACGAATTCACACCCATGTGAAGAAAGTAAGTTCTTAAGAGGATATAAAGTCTTAAAGAGATATGTTGTTTTGGTAGACTATGATAGGAAATATGACACCTATAATGCAAACCAGGACAAAGATGGCAGGATTTGGCGAAAAACCAACAATAAGAGATAATCAAGGATTAATGAAATGATATGGAGGATATGGGAATGAGAAAAGACCCTAGGATTTTGCAAATCTAGCACAAAATTTAGTGAAGAACTTTCAATTTTAATGGAGCTCATTTGAGTGCTAACACTGGCTCCAACTGGGATGGAGGCCTCTCTTTGAGGCTCCAAGAACCTAGCAGTTCCAATCACCTTATCCATTGGGCTATGGAGTCATCTGTGTAACCAACATTGCCAAAATCTGCCACTTATTCAAAAAACTAACAGATAAACCTACTGCAAACAGAAGGAAAACAAATGCTCGAGAAGCGAGCTTATTTCGTAGGCTACCCTACCTCTAACCAAATATGGAACTTGGTCAAGTAAAAGTAGATTTCCACAACAACCATTCAAGTAACTTGAGGACTGAAATGATCTCATCTATTCCACTGATCAATGAATAATAATAAAAATATAGCAGCAATGACATAAACTCCATAAAATGATACTTACCGATGAATAGCGGTGAAATAATGAAATCTGAAATTTTCATAAAATCTAAAACATATGACTCCATATAAGTTGCAACTGGATCCTAGAAACTAAGATTGGAAACATGCTGATTCACATAAAATAATTGTCCATGCATACATCCTCCTTTGCTTAAAAGAAAATAACATTTTTGTCCTTTCAAAATCAACTCTTGATCATCAGGAGATACAATTTCTTCTTCAGAATAATGATCATAAGATAATTGTACAACATGATTTAAAGCATACTAATAATGATCAACTAAGAACATGTAATTATCTATACAATTATCTGCTACTGTATGCTCAAAATGTTTTGGAATTTGATCATAAGCATAACATGCATCCTTGTCCATAAGGAAATCTAAGAATACTAAGGAATCATGTTCCAAATGTAAAACATACTCACAATCTTGTTTCTCCTCTTGTGCAGGAAGATTTTCAAAGTATGCTTGATCTCAAATCCTCTTGCAAGCCCGAATGTTCTCTTCGGATTCTTCAGCATCTTCAAACCAACGTCTTAAAGATGAAGAATTTCTTTCTCTCAAGAGAAGAACAAGATCTGAATGTTGATCCATTTCATTGTACACCATGGCAGTAGTCTCGGAAGGTCGGATTTCCAATGGCATGCTATTATAAACATTGTAAAACCTCTTGTTGAAGACAACCAAAACTTCTTCTTCCCCTCTCCTCAAAGCATTAAAATAATCTAAGTACCAATCAAGGGATTTTTTCTCACCCCAACAATTTAAAAAGGCATTTCATAGCTCGATCCAAGAACCAATAGAATTGACTACCAAACCTTTAAACCACACATCAACATCTCTAAACAAATATTTGGAGAACAACCTCATTGTAACATCATCATGTACTATTTCAAACTGATCAACAAAGTTCTCAAAGGCTTCCAAATGCCTCTTAGCTGTAACATGATCTTCTCCATAAAATCGGGGAAAATACTTGAAGAAGTCAAGAGGGTAAGGATGAAGATACGATGGCATCCTTAAAGGTTTAAACATTTTGTTTTTGAATCTAATTTGAAAATCCGTGGGCTGAAAATGAAGCCTAGAAAACTGAGGGTAAGGTTCAACAGTGAGAATAAAAGGTAATAAATCTTGATAAAGAGATAAATCATATTCATTATCCCCATAGTTACACGGCTGGTCAGTTTTAGGAAGGACTTGAATACATACACTATCTTTGTGAAAAGGATGAGGTGATTAGATATGATCCACGTCTACAATGCAAGCATAATGGATATCATCCTCTTCCAACGAGGGATATACAAATGATTGTTGATGATCATCAGAGTAAAAAAATCAAAGGATAATTATTTTGATATGTAAAGAGAAAGAGGGAAATTAGTTGATAAATAAAAATAAGATTTCATGAAGAAAGATCATAAACTGATACCTTGATTTTCCCATCTGTATTTTCATTTTTCTGTCGATAGGATTCTTTCTCAAGTGGAGTCTTTGATGGTGGAGTCACTAGGTAGATAATTACAGTCAATTTATGTGTCCTTGTCTTGTCTACCATCAAGAGCTGGTTCTATGTCATTCTCCCAGGGAAGATATCTTCACACTTTGTCCCTAACAATGACGCCATTTATATTATCACTCCAAGAGTCACCCTAGACTGTAAATCAGCTGAGCTTGGTAACATACAAAGAATTCAAATTTTAAACTTGAAAGATAAGCTTTAGAGTCATAGGGATTTGACCATAAGGAAAGTCAAATTCATCTACTGTAAACATTCCCAACTATATCCTTCAGCAAAAGTGGCATCAACAACTTCAGATCAGACAATAGGCTTGAAAAATGAATGAGAAAAACAAAAATGTGATCTGAACATGTTAGAGATACTTCCAGCACTTATGATAGTAAACTCACAATGAAAATATATGTATTAACAAATTCTATATCACCAATGAAAATAACAAATAACTCACTCAATCATTGTATGAATAAAAAGAAAGACATGCGTCCTCCAAACAAACTCTGTATGCTCACATGGAAACCCATGCACAAACCTGTTAACATCTTCAAAATACATCTACTAAACCTTTTAGATTTCTCCTTGACACCTGGAGCTTCGATCTACTGATAGCAAGCTTACAAACCCTCCAACTTAATCCCATATGCCTTAAACCCTGCAACTATCAATTTTTTGCATTGACAACTCTGCATTTTTTTACAATTCACCATATGGGACATATCTTGCATAAATCGAGGAAATAACATATATCATATTTAAATATGCCAATAATCCTATAGGTCTTCGATGAGTTCTGTACAAGGTATGATCTAATGGGATTGACACTACTGCGTATTTTCTATCTTGAGTAGAAAAAATCCATGATGCATAGGGTTTTTAGCATTTAAATCTCAACACTTTGTGTATCAATGCATTGTGCAAAGCCCGTGTGGGATCTTCCCATGACACTTGGTGAAAATGTTGTCAAACAGGGCATCAGACATGGACCTCTCCAATCGACGACTGGTTTTTATGCTCTGCATTTTTATTTATATCCAAGAAGGATATCAAACATTGCTCGTGGAAAATAAAAAGTTTTCTTTATGAATGCCAATGGTCTCAAAGTATTTCGACGTGTTGTGCACAAAGAAATCCTTGTAGGATCCTCCTCCTCGAAGGCTTGGACTTTGTCTCTGGGCTTTGTGTTATGTGTTGGTGTAGGTGCTTGGCTCGACATCTCTGGGTTCGGATAATTGGAGATCAGGCCTGTGGGCCCAATATTTTTTGGTCAAAATAATAATCCCAAGAAAAGCTAAAAAGCTAAAATGAACCTTTATTTCTTCACATGTAAAATGTTGTTCAAGTCCCCCCCTTTTTTTTAGATTTTAAAACATAATAATGGTTATAATGGGTTTTGAACAAATACACACCCATGTGAAGAAATTAAGTTCTTAAGAGGATATAAAGTCTTAATGAGGTATGTTGTTTTGGTAGACTATTATAGGAACTCTGACACCTATAATGCAAACCAGGATGAAGATTGCAAGATTTGGAGAAAAACTGACAATAAGACCTAATCAAGGATTAATGAAAGGATATGGGAATGACAAAAGACCCTAGGATTTTTCAAATCTAGCAAAAAATTTGGTGAACAACTTAAATTTTAATTGTGCGCATTTGAGTGCTAACACTAGCTCCAATTTGGATGGAGGCCTCCCTATGAGGCTCCAAGAACCTAGAAGTTGTAGTCACCTTATCCATTGGGATATGGAGTCATCTGTGTAACCAACCTCTAAACATTTCCAAAAAATGCTACTTATTCAAATGACCAACTGATAAACCTGCTGCAAACAAAAGGAAAACAAATGCTTGGGAAGCAAGATTATTTCCTATGCTACCCTACCTCTAACCAGATCTGGAACTTGGTCAAGTAAAAGTAGATTTCCACAACAACCATTCAAGTAAATTGAGGACTGAAATTATGTCATCTATTCCAATGATCAATGAATAATAACAAAAATATAACAACAGTGACATAAACTCCAAAAAACCATATTCACCCATGAATATCGGTGAAATAATGAAATCTGAAATTTTCATAAAATCTAAAACATATGAATCCATAAAAGATACCACTGGATCCTTGAAACTACAATTGGAAATATGTTGATTCACGGAAAATAACTGTCCATGCATACATCCTCCTTTTCTTAAAAACAAATAGCCTTTTTTTCCTTTCGAAATCAACTCTGTACAAATAACAATTTCTTCTTCAGAATAATGATCATAAGATAATTGTATAGCTGGATTTAGAGCATATTGATAATGATTAGCTAAGAACATGTAATTATCTATACAATTATCTTCTACTGTATTCTCAAAATGTTTTTGAATTTGATCATAAGCATAACATGCATCCCTGTCCATAGAGAAATATGAGAATATCGAAGAATCTTGTTCCAATGTAAAACATACTCATAGCCGTGTTGCTCCTCTTGTGTAGGAATATTTTCAAAGTATGCTTGATCTCGAATCCTCTTGCAAGCTTGAATGTTCTCTTCAACTTCTTCAACATCTTCAAACAAATGTCTTAAATATCAATATTTTCTTTCTCTTACGAGAAGGACAAGATCTAAATGCTGAGCCATTTCATAGTGCACCATTGAAGCAGTCTCGGAAGGTCAGATTTCCAATAGCATGCTATGATAAACGTTGTAAAAACTCTTGTTGAAGACAACCAAAATTTCTTCTTCTCCTCTCCTCAAAGCATTAAAATCAGCCAAGTACTGATCAAGGTATTTGTTCTCACCTCAAAATTTTAAAAAGGTATTTCATAGCTCGATCCAAGAACCAATAGAATCGACTCCCAAACCTTTAAAACATACATTATCATCTACAAAAAAATAATTGGAGAAAAACCTCGTTGTACCATCATCATATACTATTTCAAACTGATCAAAAAAGTTCTCAAAGGCTTCCAAATGCCTCTCAACTATAACATGATCTTTTCCAGAAAACTAGGAAAGATACTTGAAGAAGTCAAGAGGGTAAGGATGAAGATAAGATGGCAACCTTAAAGGTTTAAACATCTTGTTTCTGATTCTAGTTTGAAAATATGTGGGATGAAAATGAAGCTTAGCAAACTGAGGTTAAGATTCAACAATGAGAGTAGAAGGTGATAAGTTTTGATAGAGAGATAAATCAGATTCATTATCCTCACAGTTACAAGGCTAGTCGGTTTCAGGAAGGACTTGAATACATACATTATCCTTGTGAAAAGGCTGAGGTGAGGAGTTATGATCCACGTCTACAACATAGGCAGAATGGAGATCATCGTCTTCTAACGAGGGATATACAAATGATTGTTGATGATCATCAGAGTAAACAAAGCAAAGGATAATCCTTTTGATATGTAAAAGGAAAGAGAGAAATGAGTTGATAAAGAAAAATAAGAGTTCATGAAGAAAGATCATAAAATGACACCTGGATTTTCCCATCCGTATTTTCATTTTTCTGTCAGAAGGATTATTCCTCCAATGGAGTCTATGATGGTGGAGTCACCAGGTAGATAATTATAGTCAATTTCCGTGTCCCTCTCTTGTCTACCATCAAGAGCTATATCTATGTTGTTGTCTTGATAAATGAATGAGAAAAATAAAAATGTGATCTGAACATGTCATAGATACTTCCAACACTTATGACAGTAAAATCACAGTGAAAATCCATGTATTAACAGATTCTATATCACCAATGCAAAGAAGGAATACCTCACTCAATCATTGTATGAATAAGAAGAAGAGTAAATCAATCATTCATTAATATTAGTACATAGAGGAAAACAAAAATGAAAAGGAAAATATGATCTTTATTGATGGGAATCACATATCTGAAAAAAATACAGGGAATGAAAAGTACACAGTGATAACCACTTCTGAATTCCTCTTGGTCGAAATACCCTCCCCCCTTCGCTCCTTATAGCCTCATATAAAACTTAGAATAGTCTTTTTATATCTTCCACTATCAATGATAATGCTATCATTCAAATCAAAACCCTATCATAGGATTGTTGTGCCCTCAAAATGGAGAGGCGACACGTGGATAACATAAAATAACTAAAAATCTAAAAACTAGGGTAATGTTGGCCACACCCCTAACATTTCTTTATGTTGATGAATTGTCCCTTTTGAGCACTTATCCCTTTGAAAGGTGGCCCTATAGCTCATAACTAATCTTCTAGCAACTAGAAAGATCCATCAAACACTTGGAAGCTGCTTACTCCCTTAAAAACTCCAAAACAAGAATTCACAACACATTTCACAGCGCCTGTCTACAAGATAGGCAATGTTTTGCGCTGCAAAACTTAGATGTATACTATGTTTTCATTAACTTGAGTTGCTTTAACATCTTGTAGAGGTTTTGGATATTAGCACAAGGTTACAAATTTTTTCATAATTCAGTGTTGAGCTGCTTCAACTGCCACAATCTTGTTTCTTCATCATTTGATATAAAACACTCAAACTCCAATAGAGCTAAGATTCATTGCAGACAATTGGTCTTTAACATCTTCAATGCATTCTTTTATCTTCTTCATTCACTAACTGATGTAGTATGCACATGCTAACTTCTGTAACACATTTCTATATCTGCATAGTTGAGCTGGCATGTTGTGTCTCCTACAAGACCTCCTCATCCCACTAGAAACTTGAACCTTTCAATCAATACCAAGCTGTCTATATGCCTCACTCATCCTATTTTCCTTCTCTTCAAGAACACCTTGTTTAGTTAGGTTGAAGAGATCCAATGGAAAATTGACCAAATGCACTAGCACACTGGAAAAATTGTAGCCAAACCATGATAGGATTAGAACCATATGGAGAGATGTAGGCTGTTGCATATGCAATAGCTCCTATTTCCAGCATTGCTTCATGTAATATATCAATTTCTTTGTCACATATATAATTCAAAAACTTGATAGCTTGAAGAGAAACAATCTCTTCATCTGTTTTGATAGCCTTTGCTGCAATATAAAATATGTCTCGCATGTAAGCAACAATATTCTCATAATATGTAGAAGATATTGACACTACGCATTCGAAAGCATCTTGCTGAATCTTACTTCTGGAGACATGGTTTCTACAGACACTACTCTCATAATATAATCTCTCTCTACATCATTATCAAAATTCGTCTGAGAAAAAATCAAATCATTATACAATGCTCGAGTAGCAGCAATCTTGACCTCATTGTTAAGCTTGAATGCATTCATTCCCTACACAACAACTGTAAGGATGGAATTCACCTGATCCTGAGAAAGAGTATCTACAACAACCTCCTAACAAATGTATCCAAGAGTTCTATAGTGGCCTGTTTGAGATGTGCAAGTGGTTCCATTTTTTCTATGGATGATTTTTAGAAGTCTCGAGGATATACACTGATAAAGTTTCATCTACCTGCAACCTGAAAGAAACCAAAAAGAAAGACATGCATCCTCCAAACAAAATCTGTATGCTCACATGGAAGCCCACGCACAAACATGTTAACATCTGCACGATACATCTACTAAACCCTGTAGCTTTCTCGTTGACACCTGGAGCTTCGATCTTGTGATAGAAAGATTCCAAAACCTCCAACTTGACCCCATATGACTTAAACCCTGCAACTTTCAATTGTTTGCACTGACAAATCTATGTTTTTTTACAATTCACCATATGGGACATATCCCACATAAATCGTGGAAATAACATATATCATCTTTAAATATGCCAAATATGCCAATACTCCTATAGGTATTCAATGAGTTATGTACATGGTATGATCTCATGGGCTTGGTGCTCCTGTGTATTGTCTATCTCGAGCAGAAAAAATCCATGATGCACAAGGTTGTTAGCATTTAAATATCAATGCTTGGCGTATCAATGCATTGTGCAAAGCCTGCGTGGGATCTTCCCATGACACTTGGTGAAAATGTTGTCAAACAGGGCATTAGGCATGGACCTCTCCAATCAACATCAAGTTTTTATGCTCTTCTTTTTTATTTATATGCAGGAAGGATATCGCACATTGATCATGGAAAATAATTAGTTTTCTTTATGAATGCCAATGGTCTCATAGTATTTCAACACATTGTGAACAAAGAAATACTTGTAGGCTCCTCCTACTCGAGGGCTTGGTGTTTGGTGTAGGTCTTTGTGTTATGTGTTGGTGTAGGTTCTTGGCTCGACAACTCTAGGTTCAGAGAATTGGATATTAGGCTTGTGGGCCCAATATGTTTTGGTAAAAATAATAGGCCCAAGAAAAGCTAAAAAGCCAAAATGAACCTTTATTTATTCACTTGTAAAACGTTGTTCAAGTCCCCCCCCCCTTTTTTAGATTTTAAAACATAATAATGGTTATAATGGGTTTTGAACAAATGCACACCCATGTGAATAAATTAAGTTCTTAAGAGGATATAAAGTGTTAAGAACCAAACATCAATATAGCATGGAAAAACCTCAGGAAAAGTACTCAACGCCTTGAAACAGAGATAATTTCAGATAATAAGCCTCTTTGAGGGGGCAACCTCCTTTTA
>JZKD02S0790383.1:4512-14619 GCA_000966675.3 Picea glauca | reverse complement strand
CATTTGCTGCATAACCTTGAGAGACATCATATTTGCACCAACACCTGTATCTAGCATGCAATTATTGAGGTATTTATTGTTCATTGCAAGAGTCATGAAGAAAGGAGGATTCTCATCGTAGTGGATCCTGAAATGATTTGTTTGCAGCATGATTGGGGGGTCCTCAGGCTCTGGCATTCCTGAAAAGAAGTTGTTGAAATGCTATTTGATTGTTGGGATCTTAATGGCTTCTTTTAGAGGAACATTCACATGCATCTTCGCCAAAGCTCCTTCCAAATCAAAATCAAGAGTAATCTTATCAGCTTTGGGTTTCTTGGGAGGAGGAACTTCAGAAGTTTTTGATTGATTACTTGTAGACTGGTTTGGGTTCCTTCTCTGATACACCTGGACTTCTTTCTTCTTTAGCTTCTCTCGTGATTTTGGGTCCAGGTTGTTGATTATTGCTAACCTTTCTACTCACATTGCTTCTTTCAGGGCTTGTTGATGCTCTTCGTCAGTGATGTTTATTTGAGGGAATTCTGAGAAGAAGTCAAAGGTGTTGACTTGTTGTTGGTCAGCATTATAAGGACACTCATCTTCCCAATGTGCTTCACTACACTCCAGACACCAAGGATTATCATCCACAACATTTGCAAATGCCAATGTATTTGAGACTTCATTTTCATTCTTTGGTTTGTAATTTTTATTTCCCTTCTGAAATGGCCCCTTAAAAGGAGGTCTAGGTTCCTGGGTTTGAGACCTTTCAAGTCTCACGATTCGGTTCATCATTTCCTCCTGATTCTTCATGATGCTATCTACTGAAACTTGTAGCTTACTAATACTGGTGCACAGATCTGAAGCAGGCTCAACATTGTGGACTACTTTCTTCTTGACATCTATATTCCCCCTTGGGTTGGAAAAAGGCTCAATCTTAGATGACAGAAGGTTCCCTTCAATCTTGGTTGCAAGTTCTTGAGATTCTTGAATGGATTGAGTAATTTTGTCTCTAAGAAGGTACCCCAATTGCCCATTGAAAGATCTAGTATAAAGGTGTACAAGATAATCATCTTTTGGTTGATGGCTTGGGGGAATTCGCTAGAGTGCAGCTTCAAATCTGGTATGAAACTCCCTTATTGATTCATTTTCCCGTTTGGCAATCCCATATAACYRGGTAAGTAGYATGTTTGGGTCTTCCTTGATGCTCCACCTTTTGAGGAAAATTTCTTCAAGTTTATCCATGGTTTTAATACTTCCATCAGGTAGGCTGAGATACCAACGTCTTGCAGCATCATAAAGTGTAGTGGAGAAAATTTTCATGACCATGTCTTCAGCGTCATCAGCAATGGGTTGAAGATTAAAAAATGCCTAGAAATTCCTCATGTGTTCTTTAGCACCGATAACATCAATGTCGGTAAACTTAGGCAACCACTTTTCATACTTGGGTGGCATTTGCCTAGGGTAACCAGGTATAGCTGACATGTCTAAGGGCTTGAACAAGTTAGATGACCATTGTCTNTATCTTCTCAGGAAATTCCTTTAGTCGTACTTCAATGTTCTCAATCACACCATGTGTGGGTACAGACTTGGATTCAAATCCACAAATGTTTCTATAAGGCCTGGTTACCTTTAGGCCCATTTGCTGCATAACCTTGAGAGACATCATATTTGCACCAACACCTGTATCTAGCATGCAATTATTGAGGTATTTATTGTTCATTGCAAGAGTCATGAAGAAAGGAGGATTCTCATCGTAGTGGATCCTGAAATGATTTGTTTGCAGCATGATTGGGGGGTCCTCAGGCTCTGGCATTCCTGAAAAGAAGTTGTTGAAATGCTATTTGATTGTTGGGATCTTAATGGCTTCTTTTAGAGGAACATTCACATGCATCTTCTCCAAAGCTCCTTCCAAATCAAAATCAAGAGTAATCTTATCAGCTTTGGGTTTCTTGGGAGGAGGAACTGCAGAAGTTTTTGATTGATTACTTGTAGATTGGTTTGGGTTCCTTCTCCGATACACCTGGAATTCTTGCTTCTTTAGCTTCTCTCGTGATTTTGGGTCCAGGTTGTTGATTATTGCTAACCTTTCTACTCGCGTTGCTTCTTTCAGGGCTTGTTGATGCTCTTCGTCAGTGATGTTTATTTGAGGGCATTCTGAGAAGAAGTCAAAGGTGTTGACTTGTTGTTGGTCCGCATTATAAGGACACTCATCTTCCCAATGTGCTTCACTACACTCCAGACACCAGGGATTATCATCCACAACATTTGCAAATGCCAATGTATTTGAGACTTCATTTTCATTCTTTGGTTTGTAATTTTGATTTCCCTTCTGAAATGGCCCCTTAAAAGGAGGTCTAGGTGCCTGGGTCGGAGACCTTTCAAGTCTCACGATTCGGTTCATCATTTCCTCCTGATTCTTCATGATGCTATCTACTGAAACTTGTAGCTTACTAATACTGGTGCATAGATCTGAAGCAGGCTCAACATTGTGGACTACTTTCTTCTTGACATCTATATTCCCCCTTGGGTTGGCAAAAGGCTCAATCTTAGATGACAGAAGGTTCCCTTCAATCTTGGTTGCAAGTTCTTGAGATTCTTGAATGGATTGAGTAATTTTGTCTCTAAGAAGGTACCCCAATTGGCCATTGAAAGATCTAGTATAAAGGTGTACAAGATAATCATCTTTTGGTTGATGGCTTGGGGGAATTCGCTAGAGTGCAGCTTCAAATCTGGTATGAAACTCCCTTATTGATTCATTTTCCCGTTTGGCAATCCCATATAACTGGGTAAGTAGTATGTTTGGGTCTTCCTTGATGCTCCACCTTTTGAGGAAAATTTCTTCAAGTTTATCCATGGTTTTAATACTTCCATCAGGTAGGCTGAGATACCAACGTCTTGCAGCATCATAAAGTGTAGTGGAGAAAATCTTCATGACCAAGTATTCAGCGTCATCAACAATGGGTTGAAGATTAAAAATGCCCAGAAACTACTCATGTGTTCTTTAGCACCGATAACATCAATGTCGGTAAACTTAGGCAACCAATTTTCATACTTGGGTGGCATTTGCCTAGGGTAACCAGGTATGGTTGACATGTCTAAGGGCTTGAACAAGTTAGATGACCATTGTCTTTGATTATTGACAGGGTTTGTAGTACCGGNTGGCTTGGTGGCTAGAGCTGACAGCGTTACCCACTAGTATCTTCGCAGAAATGAGAAGGTTGGCTCGTGATGAGACCCCCTTTCCTTTGGCCATGCAACCAAAGGTCACTGCCCTTGTTTGGTGACAAGATAGTGGCAATGTCATACTGTTAAATACCTATGTACATAATGGGCCGGCTCGTAATGAGACCTCCCATCCTCTTGGTTAGGTCTTGCATTTATTTATTTCATCATTTTTCTTAGGGTCCCTTAGTTTCTTATTGAGAGTCTTTTTATTGCCTTCTCGGGGATCCCCTGGGCAAAGCATCTCTAGGTTTTCATTTCCTATGGATTTTATCTTTGACCAGTTGCTTTTACCCCCTGGGCCTTTAGCCCCTTCTTCCCACAAGACAAAATGTACCATGAGAGGTCATCCTAATGGCTAGATTAGGGGAATGGGATGGATGAGCGGGGGTATAAGATGTAAAAGTGATAAGATGGTGGGAGCGGACGATGGCTCTGAAAATCCCCCTTGGTGGCTAACCAAAACCCATGAATACGAGCTTGCTAAGTTACCCCATCAATCACCCCAACAATGGTCAAGTGGATTAGTGTAAGATCCAAGCAGTCATCCAAAATGAAAGGAACCTAATGCATATATAAGAAGGTTATAAAGATCAAATNGTACCCATCATGGATGCATTTTTTCCAAGCCTTTTTATTGCCTTATATTTCTTTTATTTCTTTTTACTACAAGGTCTGATGAAGAGGACACTGCCTTGGCTTGGTGGCTAGAGCTAACGGCGTTACCCACTAGTATCTTCGAAGAAATGAGAAGGTTGGCTCGTGATGAGACCCCCTTTCCTTTGGCCATGCAACCAAAGGTCACTGCCCTTGTTTGGTGACAAGATAGTGGCAATGTCATACTGCTAAATACCTATGAACATAATGGGCCGGCTCGTAATGAGACCTCCCATCCTCTTGGTTAGGTCTTGCATTTATTTATTTCATCATTTTTCTTAGGGTCCCTTAGTTTCTTATTGAGAGTATTTTTATTGCCTTCTCGGGGATCCCCTGGGAAAAGCATCTCTAGGTTTCCATTTCCTATGGATTTTATCTTTGACCAGTTGCTTTTACCCCCTAGGCCTTTAGCCTCTTCTTCCCACAAGACAAAATGTACCCTAAGAGGTCATCCTAATGGCTAGACTAGGGGAATGGGATGGATGAACGGGGGTATAAGATGTAAAAGTGATAAGATGGTGGGAGCGGACGATGGCTCTGAAAATCCCCCTTGGTGGCTAACCAAAACCCATGAATACGAGCTTCTTAAGTTACCCCATCAATCACCCCAACAATGGTCAAGTGGATTAGTGTAAGATCCAAGCAGTCATCCAAAATGAAAGGAACCTAATGCATATATAAGAAGGTTATAAAGATCAAATATGACACATACCATGATACCTCGGACCAATTACCTCATGGAGCAAGAGTCCTCTCCGATGCAAGCCCAGGCCGGTAGTGATGGAAGCTGCTATTGCTGACAAGACAAGTTTGGTTGAGAAGAAGAAAGATGGGCCCTCCAGGGCCATGCTTAAGTCACTCCTGCTCTTGGTACTCCATGTCTAGGACCATGTGGGCCTTGAGACATGATCTCCTAGTTATCCCTAGATATCGAGGATAACAAGTTTAATCTGAAGTCAAAATACTAGATGTTCAAAATTTCAGAAAGTTAAAGAATTATGCGAACCCCCGGAAACCAAACTCAGATCCCTCAGATCATCAATTATAATTTCCAAACTCTGATGGAATGATATTCTTGTTCATGTATTTACATAGATGAAAAGATCTAGTATTGTTGACATTTAATGCCTTGTTTAAAGAGGCTCTAAGTGAACATAATAGGAGTTACCTTTTACAGAACATGTTACCCTATTCTACCCCTTTTATAGATTATATGTGTATAAAACTCAGAAGTTAGATTTTTTTGGAATCCTGATAAGAAAATGGATATTGAATCCTTCTACACCTACTATCTCACAGAACGAAAGTAAGAATACGAGTACAAGGGAGAAAACAAATCTTAGAATTATGAAAATAATGTGATTTTCGGCATTCGGGACTTGATGGTTACATTTATACGAAGTTCCCTTGCTTTTCCAAACCTCGAAACCTCGAATCCAAAAATCCTGAAGTGTTGTTCCCACACCCTTCACCTTTCGGAATTCGAGAGTTGTTGTGTGTTGTTGTTAGCATTTGAAACCCCGAAACCCCGAATCACGAAATCCCAAAATGTTAGTTCCTTTCTTTTTCACATTTCGGTAATTGTTGTACGTTGGATGTTTGGCTATGGAACTCACGAAGTTTCGAACCTCGAAATCCCGAAATACAGGTCTCACCTTTCTTTTCTTTCGCATTTTGGAAGTTTGTTCATGTCGATGTTTGGACACCAGAACTCGCGAAGTTTTGAACCCATAAATCCCGAAATGCGGGACCCACTTTTCCTTTTTCGCATTTTCGAAAGTTTGTTTATGTTGATATTTGGACACTGGAACTCGCAAAGTTCTGAACCTTGAAATCCTGAAATACAGGTCTCACTTTTCTTTTCTTTCACATTTCAGAAGTTTGTTCATGTTGATTTTGGACATTGGAAGTCGCGAAGTTCTAAACCCCGAAATCCCGAAATGCGGGACCCACCTTTCTTTTCTTTTGAATTTCGGAATTTTGTATATGTTGATGTCTGGACACCAGAACTCGTGAAGTTCTGAACCCCGAAATCTCGAAAAACGGGTCTCACTTTTCCTTTTTCGCATTTCANCTAAAGTATAAATACAATAAGTAATACATTAATAATACATTGATAAATACATTATTAAAGTATCAATACCTTAATAAATACAATATTAACATAGTAATACATTAATAATACATTATTAAAATATTAATAGATTAATAGATTAATTGGCAATGTTCATGGTTGACTATGTTGACCATGACCATTGTTTCTTATGGTTGACCATGATAATGACCATGACCATGGTTAACATTGGTAGACCTTGGTTGACTTTTGGAAGGAAAGGTTGACTATGGCTGACATGGTTAATTATTGTTCACCATGGCCTTGCTTGACCATGACCATTGATCCTTATGGTTGACAATGAACATGGTTAATTGTGGTTCACCTTTGATTACCATGATCATGGTTAATTATGGTTGACCATGGCCATGGCTAACTTTTGTAGACCTTCTCCATGGTTAACTTTCGTAGACCTTCACTATGATTGACCTTGGTTGATAATGACTATGATTAACTTTGGTTGACCATGGTTGACAATGGTTAACTATGTTTGATAGTTTTTTCCCATAGGTGACCATGTTTGGAATTGGCCATGGTTTACCAAGACCATGGATGACATTCAGATAGTGACATTTGGAATTTTTTGTCACATTATGACTACATGATATTTTCATAACATTGTGACGATGAGGCTATGTTCATGACATTACAACGACGAGTCTATGTTCGTCACATTCAGACAATATGGTTATTTTTGTGACATTATGAAGGAGGGGATAAGTTTTTGACATTGCAACAAAAAGACATTTGTGTCACATTATGATGACAAGATATTTGTGTCACATTGGACGACGGAGCTATGTTCATCACATTACAACAATAAGATATTTTTTGTTAGATATTGATGAAAATAGGGATATTGTGATGACAAGGCTATTTTCATCCCATTGTGATGACATGACATTTAAGTAAAAAGTGGTTATGTGATTAACATAAATGTTCCATGTTCATTGTATGTCATATGGCTATGTGATGAACATAAACGTCATATTTTCATCACATTTCGATGATGAGGATATGTTCATGACATTACGACGTTGAGGCTATGTTTGTCACATTGCGACAATATGGTTATTTTCATCACATTGCAATGGAGGGGCTTAGTTCGTCACATTGCGACAAAAGGATATTTGTATCACATTATGATGATTGGATATTTGTGTCACCTTGCGATGACGAGGCTATGTTAATCACATTGCATTAACAAGATATTGTTTGTCACATATTGAGAACGATGGGACTATTGCACCGATGAGGCTATGTTCATCACATTGCAATGATAGAACATTTGAATAAAAAGTGGCTATGGGATGAACATAAATGTCATATGTTCATCGTATGTTGCATGGCTATGTGATGAACATAAATTTCATACGTTCATCACATTTTGATGATGGGACATTTATTTTGACAACGGGGCTATGTTCATCACATTGTGAGAACAAAAAATTGTTCGTCACATTATGACGAGAAGATATTTACGTCACATTGGGACGACGGAGATATTTTCATTACATTGTAATGACAAGGCTATGTTCGTCACATTACGATAATATGGTTATGTTCATCGCATTGTGATGACGAGGCTATGTTCGTNCTAAAGTATAAATACAATAAGTAATACATTAATAATACATTGATAAATACATTATTAAAGTATCAATACCTTAATAAATACAATATTAACATAGTAATACATTAATAATACATTATTAAAATATTAATAGATTAATAGATTAATTGGCAATGTTCATGGTTGACTATGTTGACCATGACCATTGTTTCTTATGGTTGACCATGATAATGACCATGACCATGGTTAACATTGGTAGACCTTGGTTGACTTTTGGAAGGAAAGGTTGACTATGGCTGACATGGTTAATTATTTCTCACCATGGCCTTGCTTGACCATGACCATTGATCCTTATGGTTGACAATGAACATGGTTAATTGTGGTTCACCTTTGATTACCATGATCATGGTTAATTATGGTTGACCATGGCCATGGCTAACTTTTGTAGACCTTCTCCATGGTTGACTTTCGTAGACCTTCACTATGATTGACCTTGGTTGACAATGACTATGATTAACTTTGGTTGACCATGGTTGACAATGGTTAACTATGTTTGATAGTTTTTTTCCATAGGTGACCATGTTTGGAATTGGCCATGGTTTACCAAGACCATGGATGACATTCAGATAGTGACATTTGGAATTGTTTGTCACATTATGACTACATGATATTTTCATAACATTGTGACGATGAGGCCATGTTCATGACATTACAATGACGAGTCTATGTTCATCACATTCAGACAATATGGTTATTTTTGTGACATTATGAAGGAGGGGATAAGTTTTTGACATTGTAACAAAAAGACATTTGAGTCACATTATGATGACAAGATATTTGTGTCACATTGGACGACGGAGCTATGTTCATCACATTACAACAATAAGATATTTTTTGTTAGATATTGATGAAAATAGGGATATTGTGATGACAAGGCTATTTTCATCCCATTGTGATGACATGACATTTAAGTAAAAAGTGGTTATGTGATTAACATAAATGTTCCATGTTCATGGTATGTCATATGGCTATGTGATGAACATAAATGTCATATTTTCATCACATTTCAATGATGAGGATATGTTCATGACATTACGACGTTGAGGCTATGTTTGTCACATTGCGACAATATGGTTATTTTCGTCACATTGCAATGGAGGGGCTTAGTTCGTCACATTGCGACAAAAGGATATTTGTATCACATTATGATGATAGGATATTTGTGTCACCTTGCGATGCCGAGGCTATGTTAATCACATTGCATTAACAAGATATTGTTTGTCACATATTGAGAACGATGGGACTATTGCACCGATGAGGCTATGTTCATCACATTGCAACGATAGAACATTTGAATAAAAAGTGGCTATGGGATGAACATAAATGTCATATGTTCATCGTATGTTGCATGGCTATGTGATGAACATAAATTTCATACGTTCATCAAATTTTGATGATGGGACATTTATTTTGACAACGGTGCTATGTTCATCACATTGTGAGAACAAAACATTGTTTGTCACATTATGACGAGAAGATATTTACGTCACATTGGGATGACGGAGATATTTTCATTACATTGTAATGACAAGGCTATGTTCGTCACATTACGATAATATGGTTATGTTCATCGCATTGTGATGACGAGGCTATGTTCGTAACATTGTGACAATATGGTTATGTTCGTCACATAGCGACCAAATAGTTATGGCATGGCATGATCATCTATGTGAAGAACATAAATGTCATATGTTCATCCAATTGTGATGAAAGGACATTTATTTTGATGACAGGACTATGCTCATCAAAATACGACATTGTTTGTCACATTATGACAAGAGGATATTTAATTCACGTTCTGACGATCAAGATATGTTCATTACATTGCGACAATGAGGGTAAGTTCATCACATTGTCACAATATGGTTATGTCCATCACACTGTGACAACAAGGATATGTTCATCACATTGCGATAATATCGTTATGTTCATCACATTGGGACAATATGGTTATGGCGAGGCATGATCATCTATGGAAAACAACTACCAAACATGGTTAGCCATTGTCAACCATGGTCAACCAAGGTAAAACATAGTTATGTTTATCGAATTGTGAAAATATGGTTATTTTCATCATATAAGGTTATGTTCGTCAACCTTGCAACAATATGGTTATGTTCATCGCAGTGCGATGATGGGGCTATATTCATCACATTGCAAGGACAACATATTTGCATCACATTATGGCGACTAGATATTTGTGTCACATTGCGATGACACAACTATGTTCATAACATTACAATGACATGCTATTGTTTGTCACATATTGACAACAATGGGGCTATGTTCGTCACATTGCGAAAATGTGGTTATGTTCATCTCATCGTGATGACAAGGCTATCTTTGTCACATTGCAACAATATGGTTATGAATATTACATTGTGATAATACGGTTATGGCCATGCATGATCATCTATGGACAAAAAATGTCAAACATGGTTAACCATTGTCAACATTTGTCAACCATAGTCAACCATGGTCATGGTCAACCAAGGTCAAACGTAGT